>VOPJ01005498.1:0-141819 GCA_014673585.1 Semibalanus balanoides
CCAATATGGGTCATTACTATATCCCTCGCCCCACGGTATTAGGGGAGAGAGCAGACATAGTTGCATTGGATGCCACTGTGTGCATTGCCGACAGGGGGTGTCGAGGAAATGTACAGAACATTTGTTCTTCACTGTACAGTCTGTGGGCGTTACAAACAGTATGTATATTCATATCGGTCACTGTTGTATGTGCTGCATATAAGTGACGGAAACCAGGGAAGGTTGTCCCTACCCAAGATTCCATTACTTATAAGACGAACAGACAGACAGACAGCCCGACCGACTTTCTTTAAATAGTACATTAGATAACACCAGCCTGATTTTATTCCCAGTTGATTAATATAAGTCAAAAGAGCCTAAATATGACTGTTTGAAAGTAGAGTTTGACATGGCTGCACTTTTCCTTGGCCAAGCCGCCCCACAGCCATGACATCACAGCCACAGCCAGCCACAGCCACTCCCAAATGTCCAATGGCTGGCCGTTGCCAGCCGGGGAGGGATTTTTGTAAATTCACATTATGTGGCTTATTTCCAGTCTACTGTTATGGCAACATGCCGCGGCTTGTTTTTACCATTGATTGCTTGATAAGATTGATGAAACAAAACCCAGGTAGACTATGCAGCCACAGCCACAGCCATGATCTAGAGATTTTCCAGTCCAGCCCACCCCATTAGCCATGGGGTTCGGCCAGCATGGGGATAGCCGCCCCATGCAGAACTCTATTTGAAAGGTCTAATACACCATGAGCCATCGCCGCATAACGAAATAATTATTTTGTGTAACATCTGGCAGCAAAAAGATAAAGGGTTTCCATTTTAGTTAAAACAAATACCATGATTTTCCCTTCTCTATGGCAAAATTACTACTTTCTTTTAATTTGCAGGGTTTATTTATTTATTTAGAACATATGAGCAACAGGAGCAAGCTCCCAGTAAAGCACAAGTCAACAGATATCATCTGAGCTCACATACATAAACACATACCTACATACGTGAATGTATGAATGTACAACTCGTACATTCATTTAAATACACAGGTTTACAAAATGGGAACAATGTTGCAAAACAATCAAGTGCTAAAGGATCGGATAAAAATACACACATAACAGTTTCCAGATAAAATAAAGTGTTAAGAACGATGGTGCTTGATATGTTTGATAACTTGTGTCCGAAACTGACCAGGCGTGCAGCTAAAAGGATCAGAGTACGGATAGGAAGACATGTAGGCGTTACAAACTTTGAGCACACGACAAAACCAGCCTCGTCTAACGGTCTCCTTCATGCCGGGTGAGACAAACTGGAGCGTGCCGGCCATCGCACGTGTCATTCTTGCCGGCACATGCAGCGGAAAGCTCCCGAGCAAAAAGGCAGAGTCAATTTTTGCAGTGATAATTTTAACTAGGGTTAGCTTCAACCTCTCAAATTGTTCACTTACACACATTTTTTGGTCACATCAGGTGCATTTCACCAAACAATGAGAATACTGAAATATGTGGAACGGGTGGTTGATGCTCCATGTACCGAAATTATGTCGTTATCCTTGGGTCAAGTTCGTGCTTTTAATACGCGATCAAATTGCGAGGATAAGTTTTTACTCCCGTCTCCCAGGGCGATGACGTGGAGGGAGCCTACGATTTGTGGATGGAGGCTGGTCCCTACCCACGTATGTGTAAAATGGTAATATAACAGAGATGGAAAACAATTGGTAAAATTGTACCATTTGAAGACTGGTATGGTAATTTCACGGTTCAGCACTTAAATAAATTATGTGTTAACACAACACAACACAATAAGAGTGTAACTTATTAAACACAAACAATTTCCTTTTGCACCGTCCTCTTCTTATTGCCCAATATTTACATCACTTTCAGAGACGCAAACTTCTTGTAATCCGGAGATCAAAACAGTGCTGAACACTCTTTTCATGACTACGATTTAAGAGAACTTCCCGCTAAATTGTTTCTATTTCTCACCCATTCTTTGAGGTAAAGGCCGAAACTTCTAGTTTCCGTAATCGTTCAGCACGTTAACAACAATGTCTCGTGGCGTGTCCTCTCTCCCAAGGCTCTATAGCTCACGTCTCCTACGTGTCTCTCGCCCAAGGCTCTATAAGCTCTCGTCTCCTACGTGTCCCTCTCGCCCAAGGCTCTTATAGTTCTCCTCTCTGGTGTCTCTCGCCCAAGGCTATATAGCTCTCGTCTTCCTACGTGTCTCTCGCCCAAGGCTCTATAAGCTCTCCTCTTACGTGGTCTCTCGCCCAAGGCTCCTATTAGCTCTCGTCTCTAACGTGTCTCTCGCCCAGCTCTAAGCTCTCGCTTACGTGTCTCTCTTCCAAGGCTCTATAGCTCTCCTCTCTACGTGTCTCTCGTCCCAAGGCTATTATAGCTCTCCCTCTAACGGTGTTCTCGCCCAAGGCTCTTATAGCTCTCCTCTTACGTGTCCAATCTCGCCCAAGGCCTATACTTCCTCTCTACGTTCTCTCGCCCAAGGCTCTAATAGCTCTCCTCTCTCTCTGCGTGTCTCTCGCCCAAGGCTCTAATAGCTCTCCTCTCTACGTGTCTCTCGTCCAAGGCTCTATAGCTCTCTCTCTATCGTGTCTTCAGTCCAAGGCTCTATAGCCTCCCTCTGCGTGTCCCTCGCCAAGGCTCTATAGCTTCTCGTCTCTACGTTCTCTCGCCAAGGCTCTATAGCTCTCCTTCTCTACTGTGTCTCCTCGCCAAGGCTCTCATAGTTTCCCTCTCTACGTGTCTCTCGCCAAAGGCTCTATAGCTCTCGTCTCTACGTTCTCTCGCCCAAGGCTCTATAAGCTATCCTCTTACGTGTCTCTCGCCGCCAAGGCTCTATAGCTCTCCTCTCTACGTGTCTCTCGCCCAAGGCTATATAGCTCTCGTCTCTACGTGTCTCTCGCCCAAGGCTCTATAGCTCTCCTCTCTACGTGTCTCTCGCCCAAGGCTCTGATAGCCTCTCCTCTATACGTGTCTCTCTCCCAGCTCTATAGCTTCTTCTCTCTACGTGTCTCTTCGCCCAAGGCTCTATAGCTCTCCTCTCTCTGCGTGTCTCCTCGCCCAAGACTCTATAGCTCTCTCTCTACGTGTCTCTCGCCAAGGCTCTATAGCTCTCCTCTCTACCGTGTCTCTCGCCATGGTCATTAGCTATCCTCTCTACGTGTCTCTCGCCCAAGGCTATATAGCTCTCGTCTCTACGTGTCTCTCGCCCAAGGCTCATTAGCTCTCTCTCTACGTGTCTCTCGCCCAATGGCTATATAGCTCTCGTCTCTACGTGTCCTCCTCGCCCAAGCTCTATAGCTCTCCTCCTACGTGTCTCTCTCCCAAGGCTCTAATAGCTCCTCTCTACGTGTCTCTCGCCCAAGACTCTATAGCTCTTCTCTCTTAACGTGTCTCTCGCCCAGGCACTATAGCCTCTCCTCTCTGCGTGTCTCTCCCCCAAGGCTCTATAGCCCACACTCTCTGCGTGTCTCTCGCCGAAGGCTCTATAGCTATCCTCTCTACGTGTCTCTGCCCAAGGCTCTATGCTCACGTCCTACGTGTCCTCGCCCGAAGGCTCTAATAGCTCTTCTCTCTACGTGTCTTCGCCCAAGGCTTCTATAGCTCTCCTCTCTACGTTGTCCTCTCTCCCAAGGCTCTAAGCTCTCCTCTCTACGTGTCTCTCTCCCAAGGTTCATAGCTCTCGTCTCTAACGTGTCTCTCTCTCCCAAGGCTCTTAGCTCTCCCTCTCTACGTGTCTCTCTTCCCAAGCTCTATAGCTCTCTCGTCTCTACAATTCTAGTCCGCCCAAGGCTCTAATAGCTCTCCTCCTACGTGTCTCTCCGACCAAGGCTCTATAGCTCTCCTCTCTGCGTGTCTCTCGCCCAAGGCTCTATAGCCTCCTCTCACGTCGGTTCTTCTCCAAGGCTCTATAAGCTCTCCTCCTGTACGTGTCTCTCGCCAAGGCTCTATAGCTCTCCTCTCTACGTGTCCTCTGCGCCAAGGCTCTATAGTCTCTCTCTCTACGTGTCTCCTTCGCCCAAGGCTCTTAATAGCTCCCGTCTCTACGTCTCTCGCCAAGGCTCTATAGCTCTCCTCTCTATCGTGTCTCTCGCCACAAGGCTCTATAGCTCTCCACTCTCTACGTGTTCTCTCGCCCAAGGTTAAGCTCTCGTCTATACGTTGTCTTCTCCTCGCCAGGCTCTATACTCTCGTCTCTACGTGTTCTCGCACCACAAGGCCCCATAGCTCTCGTCTCACTGTCCTTCACCAAGGATCTATAGCTCTCCTCTATACGTGTCTTCTTCGCCCAAGGCTCTATAGCTCTCGTCTATACTGTCCTCTCGCCCAAGGCTCTATAGCTCTCGTCTCTACGTCTCTCGCCCAAGGCTCTATAGCTCTCGTCTCTACGTGGTCCTCTCACCTCTAAGGCCTCTATAGCCTCTCGTCTCTAACGTGTCTCTCGCCCAATGGGCTCTATGCTCTCCTCTCTACGTGTCTCTCGCCCAAGGCTCTATAGCTCTCCTCTCTACGTGTCTCTCCCCCAAGGCTCTATAGCTCTCCTCTCTACGTGTCTCTCGCCCAAGGCTCTATAGCTCTCTTCTAACTGTGTTCTCGCCCAAGGTCCATATGCTTCCTCTCTACGGTGGTCTCTCGCCCAAGGCTCTAATAGCTCCCCTCTCTGCGTGTTCTCTCGCCCAAGGCTCTATAATGCCTCCTTCTATACGTTGCTTCCGCCCAAGAGCTTATAGCTCTCTTCTCTACGTGTCTCTCGCCCAAGCTCTATAGCTCTCGTCTATACGTTCTCTCGCCCAAGCTCTATAGCTCTAGTCTAATTACGTGTCTCTCGCCAAGCTCTATAGCTCTCGTCTCTACGTGTCTCTCGCCCCAAGGCTCTATAGCTTCTAGTCTCTCGTGTCCCTCTCGCCCAAGCTCTAAATAGCTCTCCTCTCTACTGTCTCTCGGCCCAAGGCTCTATAGCTCTCGTTATACGTGTCTCCTCGCCCAAGGCTCTATAGCCTCGTCTCTCGTGTCTCTCGCCAAGGGCTCTATAAGCTCTCGTCTCTACGTGTCTCTCACCCAAGCTCTATAGCTCTCCCTCTCTACGTGGTCCCTCTCTCGCCAGAGGCTCTAAGCTTCTCCTCTCTAGTTTGTCTCTGGCCCAAAGGCTCTATAGCTCTCGTTCTATACGTGTCTCTCACCCAGGCTCTTTAGCTCTCCTCTATACGTTGTCTCTCGTCCAAGGCTCTATAGCCCCTCTCTAACGTGTCTCTCACCCAAGGCTCTATAGCTCTCCTCTCTGCGTTCTCTCCGCCCAGGCTCTTATAGCTCTCTCTCTACGTTCCTCTCGCACAAGGCTCTATACTTCTTCCTCTCTACGTGTCTCTCACCCAAGGCTCTATAGCTCTCCTCTCTATCGTGTCTCTCACCCAAGGCTTAATACTCCTCCTTCTACGATGTCTCTCGTCCAAGGCTCTATAAGCTCTCGTCTATAAGTGTCTCTCGCCCCAAGGCTCTATAGCTCGTTCTCTCTAACGTGTCTCTCCCCAGGCTCTATAGCTCTCCTCTCTACGTGTCTCTCGCCCAAGGCTCTATAGCCCTCCTCTCTACGTGTCTCTCGCCCAAGGCTCTATAGCTCTCCTCTCTACGTGTCTCTCGCCCAGGCTCTATAGCTTCTTCTTCTCTACGTTGTCTCTTCGCACCCAAGGTCTCTATAGCTCTCACTCTCTGCGTGTTTCTCGCCAAAGGCTCTATAAGCCTCCTTTTTACGTGTTTCTCGCCAAGGCTCTATACTCTCCTTCTACGTGTCTCTCGCTACAAGCTCTATAGCTTCTCCTCTCTAGTGTCTCTCGGTCCAAGGCTCTATAGCTCTCCTCTCTGCCGTGTTCCTCTCGCCCAAGGCTCTAATACTCTCTCTCTACGGTGTCTCTCTCCAAGGCTCTATAGCTCCTCCTCTCTCTGCGTGTCTCCAGCCCAAGGCTCTATAGCTCTCCTCTCTACGTGTCTCTCGCCCAAGGCTCTATAGCTCTCCTCTCTACGTGTCTCTCCGCCCAAGGCTCTATAGCTCTCCTCTCTACGTGTCTCTCGCCCAAGGCTCTATAGCTCTCCTCTCTACGTGTTTCTCTCCCAAGGCTCTATAGCTCTCCTCTCTACGTGCACTACACGACTGTAACAGTGTAGCATGACGCTCGTAATGTCTGATCTGCCCCGCGATGAATATCGCAGCCTCATGAATAGTTGACATTGATTGCCACTGCGCACGGAAACGGAGCCAGGAGTCATAGCTGTGGTGCATGAGAAACAGAGGACAGGATAGCTGATATTCCTTCCGCAACGCTGCCCGAAATTGTCATCAGCATAATAGCTCGACGACGTGCATCTTTGGCAGACACGTTTCAGACGCATTTATCAATTTGTATATTTGAATATTGTTAAAATGTAGACTTGTATTGTAACTTTAAGTTTTTCAATTTGCATGATACGTAAGTGGGTTTGGGAACAAATAGTGGGTCCAGAAAAAATCAGCGCATTTTTTCGATCTTTATATATACTTCTCACACGTATCTTAGACCACCTTCCGTCATAAAACTTCCTCTTAGATTGTCGTATTTTATTTTTAACATTCTTTATTTGTTTTCGTGACGACACGATAAGCAGCTCAGAATCAAATTTATGCCGAACCCTAGAGAGGAGCGCCCTGTTTGCATGTATTAATGGCTGTTTAGCAGCGTGCCAAAATGCAGCGCTCTAAAAGCCGTGGCTCGCCAGAAATGACTGAGAGGTACAAAGGGATACGTTTTACCTCCTAAGGGTGCAATTTGCACCCCTCGTGGACAAAGCACAAAAAGACACTTCGTCAGGGTCAGGTGCGTGTACCCTGAAAGTTTGGGACAGATAATGCCACCCGTTCGACTTGTAAGAGGCTCCTAAATACTTGTCCGACTTCTGTACGGCGTGGTCAACCACTCCGGCACGCTGGTCTCCGGCCACTGCGTGGCCTACTGCAAACACCCGCACACGGCCGAGTGGTACGAGTACAACGACTCACGGGTGCGTCTGGTCGATCAGCGCATGGTGTCACCAGCTGCGAGACTACATGCTCTTCTTCGAGCTGGCATGCGCTTCCCACATTGTGCCAGTCTGCCCACTGGACACGGTCTATTACACGGACACGGACACGGTCCTGCATTCTCTGGGCTGGGCGGGGTCGCCACCAGACCGCCGTTTGTTCCAGCCCCAGGGTTTAGTGTGTTGTCAGCCACTAATGTGGACACAAATCGTTTGTCAGGTTGTCATTGTTGAAAAATACAGAGCTGACGGATAAAAACAAAGCTGGGAAGTCCATGTGCATGGAGGATATTAACTGGGATTTTTGCATTATGGCAATAATAGCATAGATGTTTTTTACCGCCGCGCAGAAGGTGTCACGTCAGCGTCATTTTCGGTCAAAAGTTTTAGTATTTTCGTGACGTCACAACTTCAAGCACCATGAGCTTAAAGGGAATACGTTACCTTAAAACCCGCGCCCGACTGGGCCTCTGCATTTCCTTCGCCCGACTGGGGGGTGTTTGAACACCCCCACCTCTAAACTCACGCTCACATGCACGTAGACCAAAACAAAGATAAATTGGTTTAGGAAACGCTATCAAAAATCATTTCGAAACTATTTCAGACTTTTTTCGCGCTCACGTCAAAACTACAGGTCGCTAGAAGGTCCATCGAAGCAAAAATTTCCAGTTTTAGGAAATCGCTCGAGACGCCCAAATATCTCGAGAACTATAGACTATCTATAAACAAAGTTTAGAAAAACTATCGCTAGCCATTGAAATTTGCTTCGCATAGTATGTCCTCAAAATGGAGACGCTCAGGTACAATAAGTTAGGCATCAGAGGTCATTAAAGTCAAAAAAAGCTAGATTGGCAAACAATATTAACGTAAATATGACTTACTACATAACAAAGTAAATGGCCATAGAAACTGTTTACGGCCATCGAGTGTTTGTCTCGTCAAGGCGCTTATGAAATATTCAACTTTAGATCATGTTTTTATAGGCAACTTAAACGCAATGACTTCAAGTCAGGGAGGATGGTGACAGTAGTAGGTCAAATGTATGCATATCAGGTAGATGTGTCATATGACGAGAAAAGAGACAGTTCTCTCTCTTTCATTATCGACAAGATTATTAGACGAAAAGGTGTTGGTGACCTCGATGAAGCCTACAGATGACCCCCGTTCATGTTCCTGAGCAAACTGCACACTTTGATCATACTATATCATATGATAACATCAATCCAGAGGAAATGGACTATATGTCGACAAGAGAAAAGCATATTGATTAATATTTCTGCATTGACCTATAATGAGGCAGATCGCAATTGACCCACGACACTAGAGGAGTACACCGATACAAAAATCCAAAATATACATTTGTAGATCTAATGACTTAAAATGTAATCCTGGAAAGTTTAAATATAGATCCCTTAAAAACTGTGTTATGGCAGACGAAACGTTTTTGTAGGTAAGGGTTCACACTTGCTGGCATAGGTGACCAGACTGGCTGACACAAAACTTGAATTTTTACGAAAAGTCGAGAAAGAATCAGTGAATAGGATTATGCCAATTATGGAGGCGCTAACCGCGCCGCCGGATTTTTTCGTTATCTTGATAAAAAACAATGAGGGGGGGATTAAACCACCCCCCCAGTTGGGGCGCAGGTTTAAGGGAGTTTAAAGGACCTGCGCATTGTCCACAAAAGTTCCTCATGTCGCGTTGTGGTGCATTAATTGGAAGCAAATTGCTGCAGAACACGAATTATGACATCTTGTTTTCAATAAACAGTGCTCATTTATAAATTAAACATAAGAATTTGGGCTGAATAGTCAATAAATGAAGAGGAATTTTGAGGAAAGGTAAAGAAAACGCACTTCGACGCACTGCCATCTGTAGAGAACTAAGGTGTACGGCTCATGAGTATGGGCGAAGGTAAAACAAGTCGACTATAATCAACATTTAGTAAAGAGAGACGACGCGGACGACATCGGCTCAGGGTCCCCGTTCAAATACACTGGGGACCCTGATTTTGCAGATGTCAAAATCTAACTCAAATTTATTTGTGATTCGACCTCGGTGGTTGTTTTAACTTATACCATACATAATTGAAATGCCAAGCACGAAAAATGTCTATCTCAACTCAAATATAATGTTAAGGTGGCAGTGTCCCTTTAAACTGAGATTGCAGATTTGTAGAGCGGATCGAAAACTGGGTTGTGGTGAAACGATAACGTCGCTACCCTAAGTAATTTCGACACAAGACTAGTGAGCCCCTTTAAGAAGAAGTTTCGGGCGATTTCGGGGCACGAAAGACTAACCCGTGACCCGAGACCGTCCCGAAACTTCTTCTAAAAGGGGTCACTGGTCCTGTGTCGAAGCTACTTAGAGTTACTTAGAGTTAGTTAGAAATTGCAGCTCTACCGCCGAAGTTTCAAGGATATGAAGGGCCTTCTAGTCCTGTGTCGAAACTTCTTAACGTGGTGAGGTAATTCTTCGGCCAAAGCCAATTTTTGCAATCTGCTCTGCAAATCTGCTATCTCAGTGCAAAACACTATATTAAAGGTTAACTCCCTTAAATTCCCTTAAGCTGTTTTAATGTTAAATCATTTCTGAGTTTGTTTATAGTTTTTATGAATTTTTGTTTACATTTACATTATGAAAGAATCCTTGTTTTCATTAACTCAAAATATTGGTAGCTTACAAAATTGTATCCTTCCCCATTGTTCGTGGCTTTATTGCGCACAATATACATTTATGTTAAGAATACATATATTATCATCGCGTTTTATAGCATAAGCCCAAGTCGCGTCAACGAATTGCTGGTAAGAGTGAATAGAATGAGAAGAATGAATAGCTCGACGCAAGTATTTCAGTGAACCGAAGAGACCCCGAAGGAAATCAGAACTGGAGAAAAACTTCGGTGGACTCTGAATACGTTTTTAAGCAATTAAATAATACAACTGCTGAATGGCTTCACAACGAAACTAAAGCAACAAAACATAATTAAAAAACAACTATTTGTCTTCGTAATCCTGTTCCCGACGACAAACAGTAGACAAGCTGCCCGTACAGGCAGCGCGTCGGATAAAAGCCGCGTCGGATTCTGGCGCCAGTATACTGGCGCCAGAATCCGACGCGTCTCTTACCGAATGCCACTCCATCGTCCGCGACAATTACGCCCAAGTGGCACGTTTTATCAGCCGACACCACACTGCTGCCAATCTGCTTATCTGCGACACGTAAAAGCGATACGGCCCGTCAGTCTTCCCCCACCGGAAACGGTGCGCGACTGAGGTACCCCTGGGTGGTACGCCTCGCCCGTGTACCGCCCTCTGAAGACGCCGCGCGGGCATGTCTCCCATTACTGCCCGGCGATGTAACGATCGGTGACGTCACGTGTGTCCAGTGCACAGCCATGCGTGATGTCACAAGAAGCGCGTGATGTCACAAGAAGCAACTGACGCGGATGTTTTTCAGTTGCAGGCGGTGGTGGTATCCGGGGTCGGCGCTGCGTCTGGACAGTATCGCAGACCACGCGGTGCTCGCGCCTCTGGACGCTGCCCGGTCTTCGGGAGGTGAGGTGAGCACTGAGCGTGTTTATCAGAGTTGGACGGAACACAGAACAACAACAACAACACACAAAGTATGGCAACGCCGCGGTTTAAGCCAAAATGAGTTCGCTTCGTACATTCGTAGTGGATTTTTTAATTAACATTGGTAGACCTGCTGTCTGCATTTTTTATACTTGACAGAAGGACCGCACTGGGACAATGAAGCCCAGTTTACGGACAACAGCGCACTATGAACTAGCTTTGTATTTGTTCTACGAGTAGCGCATTTTGTATATACTGGATTTTGTGATGAGCATTGTGTGTATAATAAAAAGGAAAGTATAGCCTTTGCTCATGTTATGATGATACAAAATACGATGAATAAAATGTTAAATACAACAAAGCAATATTTCGCCTTGCCGCGCCTTGCACCCTGCGGCTATATTTAACGCGCACTGGAGGGTGCGGCAGCCCTGAAAAAGCCGCAAGGCATAATATAGGTTTTTGTTGTATTACATATTTTTAAAACTATATTTTGTATCATCATAACATGAGCAAAGGCTAAGTTTTCCTTCTTATTAATGCATTTAATCTCCAATATTGTATCAGTGACGATTCAGCTTTATTTCTTCATAAGGTTATCAGGCGCGGATCCAGGGGGCGCTTGGGCGCGCCCCCTGAACCGGATCTTTTCTATGGCGCGCCCGTAGGGTGCGCCCGGAGGGCGCAATTTTTATTTTTGTATTGCCCCCCCTGACCGAAATTCTGGATCCGCGCCTGGTTATTGCAACTATACCTAGTCCAAGGAAAACGTCAACACAGAAAGGAGCTTATATATACATATTTATCTCCCGAACCTTTGCGACATCCACGAGCCTTTTCTTTGTTTTCTGTCGCAGGACCGCTACGATTTTTCACGCCGGTCGGCGGAGGCAATCTTTTGCCAGAGCCTGCGGGGAACGGACGAATAATGGCCATAAATCGTAACCGGTCGTCTTAGGGCTGGTCCCAGTGGGTCGGCGTCGTCTATGTACAGCGGCCAGGGCGGCGCTGTATCTATCAATACCAGCCTCGACCAGTGCACTCCCGCAGAGCCAGCAGTGGTCGGTCGGAGAGAATGCGACTGCGGCCGTCTGATGGGTTTCTGCCGACCCGGGGGTCTCAAGTGACGCGAAGACGCGAGTACCGCCAGCTGAAGATGGAGGGAAGGCAGGCTGAGACGGATCAGGCTGCGGTATTGGCCAGGAGGATGCCGTACAAATTGGCTACGTTGAATAGGGTTGTCGGAGTCACATATGGAGCTATGTTGAAGGTCGTTAAGAAAATGTGACCGAGAGACATGCTTCGGAGTTTTGAATGTAGGATACTGTCTGCGCTTTATTATCTGGAACGGTGCTGCTTTCGGCCGTATCCCGTTATTTCCGAACCTTTTTGTTAAGTTACTTATGGTAGCCAGGCGTCATCTTTTTTTGACGTGCCTGATAAGCTTTTCCAGAAAATAGTGGTGCAGAACGAACTGAATTAAGAGGTAATCTGATTTTCTGACGCCAATCAAACTAATTTATTTGTCTCAGTAATATAGTTAATCACGCAAAAAAGGTACATATGTTACATGGAACAAAGTGTACCATCTGCTTTGTCAGGGATCTAAAAACTAAATGCCAATGCTCTTCTACAAACCAGTAAGGCGCCGTAGTTGGCGATGAACGAGCGAGTGTGATGGAAAAGGTGAATTTCAACTCAATCGGGCGAGTAGTTTCTGAGACACAAATAAGGGTGCACAAGTGTGCACGTGCACAGGCACTACACCCCTGACTTGTCGGAAAGTGGTGACAGAGATGTTCCTAACCACACACCAGATTTGAACACAATCGACCAAGCCGTTCCTGAGATATAAAATAGGGGTGTGCAATAAGCACGTGCAGAGTCTGTCAGAGAAAATCAGAGACCCCTGAGTTGTGGGAAAGTGGTGGCTGAAAGGTCCCTAACAAGTAACAACACACCGAATTGGCACACAATCGGCCAAGCCGTTGCGGAGTTTTTGCGAAAACGCTTTTCAACACTCTCATGCGGCACGCGCCACGCGCACTGGAAGTCACCCACATCACCCACGAAATGTATTTTTTGTTCACAAATGGGGGCCAGGGGCAAACAATAAGGCAATTTGGAGTGTTTTATGAAACTTCATTGCGGCCATGCGGTTCGACCGTTTTCGATGCCCAAACTTTTTGAACTTCAAATGCACTGGTCTTCGACATATTAAAAAATAAGTACCAAAATGGAAAAAATAATATGGGTTTTCAAGGAATTTAAATGAGGGAATTTTCTTAGAGCAAATATCTCCTGTTCGTGATTGTTTGGGGCGGTATGAACATTACATGTGGACATTATTTGCTTCTGAATTGGTTAAATGTAATGTATTTCACATAGGTGGTTCCAGGTAAGTAATGTGGGGGTCTCCATGCGCATAACGCTCTTATCAACTTGCTAATTTGATGTTTAAGCTTATTTGAGGCAGGGTACCGCCTCCCATTTGTTGTACCTGAGTGTCCCTCTGACTAAAAAATGATTGCAACCCTAGTATGTATGCTGCATATTGCAGTCAAAACGCTTCTGACGGAATTATTGCAACGCAAACGACGAAGGAAATATTTGCCACAGAACCGCATTCGTAACAGTCTCCCCAAAACAAGACCCCGGCACCGTCTCTGCCTTGCTGATTTTGTTCATATTTTGGCCCAGCACGTGTAAATTAACTTTGGGAAAATTAATGAAATGTTCAGACGCTAGCTTTAGCAGTTTAAGAGCAGCAAGCGAAAAGACATCGAGGGTGGCTGAATCTGCCCCCGCAATGAATAGGGTTAATTAATCAGTTTAGGACACGACACAATACACATTAAACCGCGAGTTACTGGGGGGTCCGCTCGTTATTTTGCAATATCTCTTAAACCAGAAGTTGTATTGTCATCACACTTTCAGTAACTTGTCTCACATGAATTTGACACTTTTTCTGTTAGGAAAAATATAAAGCTATGATAGGTCAACCGAAAATGACGTCAGAGTGACTTCATGTTCTGAGCTGTTTTGTTGAAAATAAGGGCAAGGGCTGGTAAAAAGTTTGCCAACTTACTGGATGAAGTTGGCGCCAAAATATGACCTCCAAGAGCGTGCTCCGGGGCCAAAAATTTCCACATTGTCAATTTTGATTTGCACTTTGGTCATCAATTTTGGTAAAAGTAATGCATAACAACACATACTTTTTTAAGTGGCTGCCAAGAATTTTCCTTTATCACTTGTTGTGAACCCACCCCAGATTGCTGAACCCCCAGAGGGCATTCCCCAACCATGGGCCACCAAGCTTCGACTTGAGACTCGACCGCCCCATTTTTCTCAGACGAAATAATTATCCGTCAAAAATACGTGTCCTAAAATGTCCCTACAAGGTGTAACTCTTGATGATGGTTGGTTAACTCTAAATGGCAGTTTCAGCTGGGCCGCCGCCCGGGGGCGCCGCCACCTCTTTTTTTGAAAATAGGGGCCACCGTTCGGCCCTATCAAATTCTTTAACAGCGGCCCAATCTCTGTTCTTGGGAAATACTTTTCGCGAAATTATCGACCGACTGCGAAATATCCCCCCAAGGTTATCTTTGCGGTGCTTTAGCTTAGGATCAGTGATAATCTCGAGATTTGATTGGTTGGTAACACCTTGTTGTTCTTTAGCCTTGGTAACACCGGCCTTGGCCACTACCTCATGAGAGTGCCGTGTTATCTTCATAGCCGCAATTGGTCCGAGCCTATGAATATTGGATCCATCTTCTGACGGTTCAAAGTGACGTCAAAGTCTTTGTTTTGTACTACCATAAGGCATGGTAGCGTGCAACCGTGACGTCATAACAACGGAAATGTTTATTGCCAGACTTTGCACCATCGTCTTTTCGTGATGCACCTAGTTATTATAGGCAAGATTGTTATAGTAACCTGGGCAAGGCCCTATGGCAAAGATTACTTTGTATTGTAGGTACGACGTGACCAGACGTGACTTCCAATACAGGGTACGGCCTTTGACTACCACTTCGTAGCGCTTGCTTCTGGCCACCCAAACTTGTTAACCAAGGATTTATTTAGATCACGATTCACGGTGAATACAATATAGATCATATAGATAACCGTGTGCTCACATATTTGCTGGATTTGTATGTACTTTTAAACAGAATTTTTGCCCCCCCCCCCAACTTTTCTGTAGAAGCTATACCTTAGTATGTAGATATGGTATTTAGGCATGTGTTATGACCCTCATGTCTTTCTGTTCTTTGTTCCAGATTTTGACGTGCCCAAACATTCTTGAATACAGGCGCGGATCCATGGGGGCGCTTGGGCGCGCGCCCCCCTGATCCAGGATTCCCAAAAGTTGCGCCCCCCTGACCAAAATTCCTGGATCTGCGCCTGGAATACATCATGCAATTTGCAAGCTTGCTATCAATGTTTGGACACGTCCAAATTTACCGTTCCTAAGCCGGCATATTGATTTATTGGAAGCTGTAGCCTAATTCAATTAATAATAAAAAATGTTGGCAAAACCAACTATCCCGCTCATAATCCCGCAATATAGCATCTGTATTTAAATTCTGCATTGGTCTGTTGGTATTTAAATTGAAATATGAATAAATAAGCTTATATATATTTTCCAGCCCATCAGCTTTCGTCCTTGGTATACTATAGTCAAAAATATAAGTTTGAATGTTAAGTGACTGGAGCCTTTTTCGAAATAGCACGTGCTATATGCAAGTTATTACTTGAGATACTGGAGCGGCCAAAAGAGTGACGCACACATGGAGCTGCATGCATGAATGATGGCAATATGATTTCAATTTTGTACGTAGTCGCCTTATGTGGGCTGGTGTCTTATTTGAAAAAAGCAGGCGCAAAGCACAGTTAATCTTACTCAAATATTTTAGCCATAATACTTACTTTAATTCAGTTTTCCCAAGGCAACACAATTAATTTTCTTCTTCATATTTGACCATCATTCACTCAATGCTACATCAAAGACTGTGTGCTCACTCTCTTTTGGCCGCTCCAGTACTCAAGCAATAACTTGCGTATAGCGCGTGCTATTTTTCGAAAAGGATCCAGTTACTCAACATTCAACTTAATAATAATTTGACTATAGTATATGTATGTTTCTTTTTTCTTCTTAAATTGAAAACTCAAGGGAATGCTGACAGTAAATTTAGATACTTTAATGCCTTTGCTGCCTTCAATGTTTGAAAATGTCAATTAGAGGTCAAACTGCTTTAACCACGGACACATCCTATCCAGACTTTATCCTGGATCCAAAGTTTGATCTAGAATCCCAGCTGGATCCCCTGGTATAACATGAATGAAAAGATTGTTGATCCTTAGTGGTGTCCCTCTGCATATAAATTGATATGAGGTCCTGGGATTCCTCTGGATCCATCGGCATTAAATTGCTCTTCAGGGATCTGGGATTCTCAGTGGGATCTCTAATTTAAAGTTAGCCTTTTGATCCTGAAAAAAACAAGCTGCAGGACTTGACATGAAAAACATATTTGTGGTCTTTTTGTGTGTATGTACTATTGTACCCTGTGAAAGATTATTAGTGCCTGCCAAAATTTCATTGTAGATGTTACCTATTACCCAAACATATATATTTTATATTAATTTGTAACTATGATACAAATAGCAATATGAAGTACCAGATTGTGCACAGGATTCCTTTGAAGTTGGATTCTATCAGCATAAAATACATCAGGATCTAGGACCTTTGTGGATCCCTTGGCTTATTGTGTTGTCCTGGGTCTTAGTGTCCCATGTGGATCCCAGGACACAGGGCACAGCCAATCTAGATCCCAGCTGGATCCCAGATCCAGGCACCATGTCTGGTCCTATTCTTTTCAACTTTTAATACTATTAGAATGGAAACCAAATGTGTCAGTATCATCTCATTCCCATAGATGAAAATGAGAGGTTAGGAACTAGGAAATGTCTGAAGGTTAGACTTTTACCCATATTGTTGAATCAGTGACTGGGATTGGGGCATTAAATTAGTTCAGCTGCTTTAATGTAATTCATACACAGTAATCACGCATGGTATGGGGTACCAACTTAGTTGCATGACATATAGGCATTTGTAACACATGCCTCAAATGTCTATTTGAACATGAATTCTAACACTAGTTGGTACATAACAGCAAATGCACATTTGTCTTCCAGCTCCAATATTAACTCTAAAAGCTTAATCTTGCAATAGCATTTTTTCAACAAGTTAGCATTCTTCTTACATAGACTGAGGCTGACTTGCTAGCCTAACTTTGAGTATTATACCTCACCGTCGTTTTTAGATTCAAAGCGTATCTCCAATGCACATACTCAATCATAAAACAAAAACAATGTTTTGGGTTAGGGCTCAAATTCCAAGTCCTCAGGGTTCACAAAACACCGTCAAATGTCTTACAATCAGGACATGTCGCCCAAGGCCAAAAAAATAGGATCCAAGATCCACAGATCCCACCACAAACTTGTTTTCCAGAGGTTCCAGAGCGTATATCCCACTGTTTTCTTCTTTTCCAGGACCAAAATCCATAGGATCCATTGAAAAATCCAGGATCTTAGATTGTTAGGATCCCATGACAATAGTAAATCCTGTGGGATGCAAAAACCTGGGGATTCCTTTTCGTTCGTTGGTAAACATTATAAATATTAATTGTAAGCGAAGTTTTGTTCTCTCTATTAATTCGAAACCGGTTTCGGTACGCTCAAGACAGATAACTCGGCTATCAAGCTGCAATCTCTCATTTTTAAAATTTAATTAAATGCAAAATTTCAAGAAATCATTTTTTTTTCACAAAACAAAATAAAAAATAATCCGAGTTTTTGCTAAATCGGAATATATACGATCGAAACGAGTCTAATGAATATGTGTAGCAAGTTAAAAGTTGATATCTTCAAAAATGACCAGCTTACAACTTTTCAACGACAAATTTCGACCACCTCTACAGCATAAACATGCATTCAAAATTCATTTCCGTGTATTGCTTTTTGCTTCTATTTATATGGAACAAACAATACGTTTTAACACAACACAACACAAGTAACTTTTTAAGGTTTTATTTTCATTAATATAAACGAGGATAAGGTCAATGATCCCGATGGTATTGTTAAACGATAATCATGTTCCTCGCAGCAGCTTTGAATAATTTATGTTACTTGGAACAAACAATGTTCGAATGTCATTTGTTTGCGTCTTAGTCGAAAAACTAACACATAAACATGTGTTACAACTATAAATGCCCGTAATCTGCATTTTAACCTCGTGACCTTGGATGACCTTGACCTGACCCAAGGTTAAAATCAGCTGATAATAATACTTTAAAGTGTCAGATGCACGAATCATACCGATTTATCTACTGACTATAATTAAATATTGCATTTTTGTGCGACAATTCGATCCACCAGACTTTGATGCCACAGTCAAACATATTGTCCTTGATGCGCCCTGTGATATCATCGGTGACCTTGAGTTTAACAATATTGGGGTTTCCTCGACAAACTCGACAGGGCTATCGAATGCCGTTTGAATTTGTAAGATCGGTTTAGTAGTTCCGGAGATAAGAGTGGAACTATAAATAGCCCCCCCCCCCCTGCAGTAAGTTGCGTTGCAGAATATACCTCAGTAACTCGCGGGTTTATACATGTTTAACCAGTGCATTCTTCCTAGTAGGTATACAGAGAAGCATTGCGGTGAAAAATCGGGATATTTTTTCAATTATTTTTACAGAATTTACATCTCATAAGCTGGTCCAATTAAAAACGTACTCAAATCTCAGACACAAATCATGCGAGGCTTGTATTCTGCATTCATGACACAGATTACATTGTCACTTAGGCTACATAATAAGGTTAATAAATATTGTAAGCGCGAGTCCTCCGTGCAATTTGCATAACTCGCCACACCAGGCCATGGTTAGTCTAATCTGAATAAGCTCAGCTACTTGTAACTTGCTGAGTGAGATAAGAACTGCGTAATGACCTCGGCGACCTTCCGAGCAGCGTCAAACGTTCTCTGGCTATAAAACATCGCCTCAAGTTCCGCCTCTCATATGACGCACGACCGTCTCTGAGGGAAGTCGCGTCATCCCCAAGTACCCGCTGCAACGATCGCATGCGAGTCAACAGCGACAGAAAGTTTATCGGTCCGGGATCGCCTCGCTAGCTATGCTCCGAGACTGCTACCGTCGGTCTACCTACACCACAGGGTTCGAAGTGATTTTGCTGAGGTCACGCTCTTGGTCCGTGACCTCAGGAAACCAACGACTACAGCCGTGGTGAGGTAGCGTGACACTGTCACCCCCACCGCCACACGTCGCCCCCCCCCCCTCCCATCCACCGTGACAGGAACCCACGGTCTACCAGTGGCGGCGAGACCTGAGCGAAACAAGCGTTTGGGCTGTGAGGCAGTGCCTCACAGCCCATCTTTTCACAATGCTAACTTGTCCATAGCTAGGCTGATTTGAGCCCAACGAAACCAACATAAATATTGTAATAAGATGAAAATGAGACGCGTTTTAGCTACTTAGAAAATTGTTTTGTTTATTAAATATGTATTTCCTTATATTCCTACTAAAATTATTATAAAATTAGGAAAAAAATGAGATTATACTTCATATGTTTGGCTATTTTAGGTAAGGCACTGCCTCATCTGCCTCAATGGAAGAACCGCCACTGCGGTCTACGCCAGCTCGCACCAAGCCTCGGCGCTGTATCTACCCGGTCTCTCGGGCCCGCTGCACGTTTGACGAGTCCGTTTAACGAGTGCGCCCGTTCGGTCTGAGCTGGTTTAACGAGTCTGACTGCTCCGCCCGGGTCCGCTGGGTACCTGCCACCTGGGTCCCTCGGCCGATGGACAAGGACAACAGAGGCGGAGGTGGGTGACACCGTCATGTCCAGTCAGACGGCAGTCCGACATAGTCACCGGACCAAATTAGCCCTGAGTGCGGAGTTGCGAGGTGGCTGCCGCGCAACCGAACCACACATCTAGGAGTACAACAATGATTCCGAAGTTAAATACGAGCAGCCCCTGCCAGGGCAACGGTGCTTGTCTTTCGTGAGTTAGGCGAGTGATGATAATGCATTTATGCTTTCGTCTCAGAACAGATGCCATTTCTTGCTGGATCGGTACCCAGTCAAGTCGTTTATTTACATTTTAAATAATGCTATCGTCTGTAAGGCAGAGCTGCAGGCTGCTGACGATATCTGAGCCCCCTTGCCACAGCAATATCATTGATAGTTGATTGATAGCACGGGTGCGGTGGTGGAGACCTTTGGCATTGATTTATCCTGCTCCTTTCATCAGGGCTCATCTGTGGCGCAGGCCCGCGGGCCACGTGATTTCCGCCGGTCGCAGATGGAAGTGGCGTTACGAAACGGGCGTACGGGACCAATGTCAGGGCTTTTTGTGAAAATTACTTTTAGATCTGGCAATTGCTATCTGCAACAACCGAAACATGTTGGCCCTTTTAAATATTTATGATGTTTTATGTTTATAATTGTATATCGTGTTGAGGGGAAACGAACGCCGCTTGATTTTTGAAAATCAGACGGGTTTATCTCGAGATCTCCGGAGGGCGGAATCCACTCCCCCCCCTGCCACTAATAGGGGTAGCTAGGAACCTGTCTCTCATAGGTGTAATGTGCCGTTCTAGCATGCGTGAGCGCGTGTTCGGCTGCGGCTCCCGAAGGTGCGGGTCGAAACGCCATGAGCGTCAATAATGGAAGACCCTCAAATAGTTCAGCTGCCCCGTTACTTGCATAGCAAGGGGGTTTAAAAACGGTCGGTAACCTGGAGGACGCAAAATCGTGGCCTCAACCGAAACCAGTCTGCGTCACGCATGACAAAAAAAGACATTGAATCAACACCGCTAAGTGCACATATGTAGTCAGTAATCCACTTGTGTTTTTTGCGTAACATTGTATATTCTTTTATCCAAGAGGTCAGTGCTGAAAATGACCGAGTGAATTGAATTACCGACGTCACGGAAAGAGAGCTGTATGGCCACGTTTACTGTGCCGAGCTGGCACTCGGCAGCCGACGACGCATATGGCATTGAAGGCGTAGCATTACCTCAGATTGAGTTATCGGAGAACTATTCTTTTCGCTGACCTGTCAGCTGTCTATCAGGACGCTGTGCTCAGGGCGAAAGTGACGCAGACTGAGGGGCTGACACATCGTGGGGAGGAGGTGGGGGAGGGGGGGCACATAATTGGGGAGGAGGTGGCACGACATGTCAATGACACAGGATGAGAAGGAAGTGACAGAGTGAGATGACGCTGAGAGGGAGTGGGAGTGACAGAGTGAGATGACGCTGAGAGGGAGTGGGAGGTGACAGAGTGAGATGACGCTGAGAGGGAGTGGGAGTGACACAGGATTGAGGGAGGGGAGGCGCAGACTGAGGAATCAGTGTGGTGTAGTGTGAGGGGAATACGTAATGTTGGGGGTTAATACGATGGTCGGGGTGGACAAAACATGGCTGGCGGGAGGCCAAGCCGACACTATGTTAATTTGGCGGCTGGTTATATTAGCACTTTTTGCGTTGACGTTCCATGCATGTTATGGATGTGTCCACCCAATACATGGCTGTGGTGGAGTCTGTGTTCGCCTGGAGAAAGAACAATTGTGTCACAGCTGGTGTGCCAAATGCTAACGTGATACTGCTAGTGATTCTTGCAGATTGGTTACGTAGTGATAAAGAACGTTACGATTGCTTTCATATGTTACCAAGTTTTTTTAGTATACTGAAAAAAGCGTCTATATGTATGTAATAAATACAAAGTCGAATGATGTTGTAATATGTCAAATGAGCACGGAGCTCATCATTGGTAAACTTACTAGCATGTTCTTCATAGCATTTACCACCAATATGGACCACCAATACCACCAATGTGAAATACAATTAATAGGCATGCGTTTTTTAAATAAATTAAATTGTTAAATACGTAAGCTAATGGCACTGATATACAAGAGTGTTTATTGACCAATCTGTGAATGAATTATGTCTTCTCAAGCAACATGCTCTATTTTTTGTTTTCGCATCACCAAATAATTTCCGAAGCTGCCTAAGCTTGGCCCTAACACCTACTGTACATGTCCAAATGCACCTTGATCAGCTGAGCTTCTGAGTGTCCAGCTCTGAGCAATGCATTCCCATGACTCCTGGAACAGCTCGACAAACTGCCGACCATTCCAGCCGAGCACGCCAATCAATTCGTGCAGCACAAATTGCAATAGACTACCTTGTTGCCGGCCAAGAGAAATAAATAACCGCTCCGGAGCTGCAGCTCGTGCCATGGTAAAGCTGCGGGCTAACAAGAGCTCTGTGGAGGGAGAATCCGCCCAAACACGTCGGTTTTTTTTCGAGGTATGTCGAGAACACGTGCGCAAGCGCCGCGACGTAGGCGAGGGTTAAAACATTTCTCGCAAACAAGTCCATTCGTGAAAGCAGCTACTACTAAATCATTTCAAAAATTTAAAATTTGAGAAAAAAACATTTCGCGCAAAATATTCCATAGTGAAAACGGCTAATATGTGAAATTCTTGACCATGGGTCATCTCAGGTCAGGTCACCAGACCAGGCCCAATCTTACCAAGAGTCCAGTCTTACCAAATGCCGTGAATGGGAAATACGGCATATTGATGCATCGGCCTGCAAAAACTCCGGGACTCGGAATCGAAACGGGGATAATCCTGCCATCAGCCCAGCGCTCTACCGACCAGGCTATTTAGACAACGACATAGACCGAACCAAACACCGTGGTTAAATAAGTGCGGCATTCTGAGCACTCCATTCACGGCATGCCGTACTTGTGCCATTCACGGCACTTGGTAAGATTGAGCCCTGGTCACGTGATGACCTCATCTCCAAACGTTTTTGGTCGTATGCAGACGCAGTTTTGGAACGATCGGTTTCAAACTAGCAGGATGTCATAAGGTGATGAATACATACAGTTTGTTGGTCTCGGATTTCTGATATCGTTGACCAAAGGTAAGGGTTAGTTTCGTGACCACCAAAACTTGTTTGTCAATATCTTTCGAAAGAATGAAGACAGAGACGTGAAAATGGTACCAATGTGTTTGTCTCGTCGAGACACGTCTTAAAATGTGCAGCATGACCTGTTTCGGTCAACACTTGACCTTGACTTGAGGTCAAATTTCTCAGTTGACAACCTGGTGAAAATTACTATGATTCGAAGCACCTGGACAGAGACAAACATGATGGGGGCAAATGTAATGCTTTATCTGTATAACTTATTGTTTTGCAAAACACTTTTTTGGAGGAAATCTAGTATTTCTGACCTTCGATGACCTGGAGCCTAAAGTATTGAACTGAGCCCAAATTTTGAGGTCTTGGTGTCGATTAAAAAATTAAAGAGCTTCCGATTGCTTTGAATGTTTGCTCCTAGCTATCATAGTTTCCTAAATAATTGGGGTTATCTGGAGCAAAGTCCTAAATGTGGAAAATCTTATTTTTGATTACCTCTGGTGACCTTAATATTGACCTGGCCTAAAAATATCCAAGTACTTTCGACACAGCTTGTGGAGAGCCATTTAACTCCGTTTTTTGCTTGTCACTGCGTTGCGTGGTTTTCGAGATCATAGGGGTCAAAATCCCCCTCCCGCCAGGACGTGTAATTATCAGAGGCCCTCCAGGGCGCATGGCACTGTAAAGCTGCAACTTACGTCACTAAAGAACTGCAGCGTATGTCACTGTAAATCTGTGGGTTACCGTCACCGTCACCGTCAAGGCCGAATCGATACCATCTCTCAGGGCACATGCTAAATGAGCCACGTGCGAGCTCGCCATCGGTCCGGTATGGACCGTGGATGTTTCTGGAATGTGGAACACTAACAGGGCTACGGCGCGGGGGTGGGCTGGATGAGCTTTTAATGGATACTTGGAATTTTGGGCTATTTATGCCATGTTATCTGTGTGAGTGTAAGGATCTGACTTACCCTAATGAAGGGACAGGAACAGCAAAAATTAGGCAGACATTGCTGATTCAATATCGGTAATAAAGAGGATGATGTCTGAAGACAAGATGGTAAGAAGGTAACACAATATGTAAAGGAATTAGTATATGGATGATGCATGCCCAACGCATGCTCCAGTCACGTGCTCGTGAACACATGAAAAACATGCTGTTTGCGGCGTTCGGCTTATGTTCTTTAATGTGTTCAGTGGAATATTCCCTATTCATACTCACTACGAAATACTCACCACTCCATACACGAACAAAGCGCAAAGAAAAACTAGCTTAAGTGCAAACTGCCGTCAGTGGAGCGTGACTTACTGACAAATATTTGGAAGGTCACTGACACCAGGCGCAGCTATTTAGTGTCTGAAATCTCTCAAGTCTGCTGTTGTGTCGTGACCTAAACGTGCGTATCCGGGTTTGACCCGGGTCTGCGAGGTCCGGGTGAGCGATGATGCGCCGTGATGTTCAACTTATCCAGCAAGCATCGCTCCAGTGATCTGGCAGCAGCTGGCGCCTTTTAGGGATTCCAGCCTCGACAGGGCAGAACCATCGCCTTCCCGCCCGAGGGCTCTTCGCTTCCACGCCCCGAACGGTTTGGCGGAGCGGAATAACCCGCCGGTGGCACTCGCCAGATGTTTCATCGGCTTAGGTCACATTCGTGTGAAACAACGGCTTGGAACAGTTCGTTTCCACGAATGCTGCCGCTCTCAAAAGTGGCGATGTTTAGAGTTGGGTCGTGAAACGACCAGCGCATGTCATTCCATGCCATTTCATCGCCGCTCGGGGAAGCGTCTTCACGCTCCACATCTTCATTCGTTCTGTCTGCCTCGCCACGGGCGTGAGTTGACCGTGAGACCCAGCCCGGATACACCGATGTCGTGCCGACGTCCGGAGGTCAATCGGGCTGGCAGCGCATCCGAGACATGGGTTCTCATCGGGTGCGGTTGATCAATTGCGACTCTGATCAGGGTGCCCTCGGACAGAGCTGATGCCCGATCGATCTGCCATGCATTATCCACCACCGAACGGCGGAGGCACATACACTGGCGGCGCGCGGGCGTGGTTTGGCCCCGCTCCCAGAGGACACCCCACCAGCCATATGCACGGCATCCATCACCTCCTCGCTGAATAACGTAACGCAGCTACTCAGCAGCAGAAGTGAATAACGTAACGCAGCTACTCAGCAGCAGAAGCCATCAATGATTTTTGGCAGTGGCTGTGAAGTGGCGGCTTTGTGGGAGGATGCTCTCGTGCCGAGTCTGTTGTTTTTCGTTGTTGATGTGGATGCGTGGGTATGGTCTTTGAGGTTTTGGTGGGATTCTGTGCATTCCTGCCTTAAATAGCTTTATATATTAGTAAATGTCTGGTGTCTATCCAGGTGATTTATTTCGAGTAGGTCATTTGTGGACATGTCATGTTGCATGCAGGAATACGTCCTGTTGTATTCATACACTTCTTGTGACTGTTTTTTACCTATCGTCGGAATTTATCGTCTTTGTGGTCATGGCTGTTGATTTTCTGATCATATCCACGCCAATTATATTCATGAGACACAGTATTCTATTCCGGCCTACAGCCTACCCGCTGAGACATTCTGTTATGACCTACAGCCTACCCGATGTGACATCCTATTCTACCCTACAGTCTACCTGCTGTAACATCCTATTCCGACCTACAGCTTACCCGATTTGACATCCTGTTCCAGCCTACAGCTTACCCGCTGTGACATTATGTTATGTCCTACAGCCTACCCGATGTGAAATCCTATTATGGCCTACAGCTTGCCCGATGTGACATCCTATTATGGCCTACAGCTTACCCGCTCTGACATCTTATTCTGGTCACGGTTGACCCGCCGACATGAAATAAATTAAAACAATATTGCTTGATCTGAACCGTATCATGCTTCATGCTTTACTTATAAATTTACTTTATAATGCGTGGAAGGCCGATAAACAACCATTCTTACATACTCATTTATTTCCGGCTACTTTGATATATTTCAGAACAAATTATTCAAGGTCTACTTCGCGATCATGTGCGACAGCCACTTCCTGGGCGCGGGCACGTTCAGAATACATCCATTCTCTAGTGACAGAGGTCACGTTCAAAATACATCCATCCTCTAGTGAGAGAGGTCACGTTCTGCCCGCTCCCAGAACGTCGGCTAAGGGCCATCCGACGCGGCCCAGGACGTGTCTGTCTCTCTCGTGTACGGAGTCTGCCGGAAGTAACCCCAACTCAAACAAGAACGCGATTGAGTTTCAATTCGATGCCCAATTAGGCTGATTAAACTAACAGAAGAGGATACCGTATCCGGCCTCAGTGGAAGATCGACGCTAACGATATTTGCACTTCATCGGCTGCATTTCCGCGTGGACAGCCTGAGAGGAAAAATCGGCGGAAACCTACTGCATGGTATTTTAAGTTGATTCGGACTTTTGAATTATTGGATTTCTGGTATAAGAACTCCTACGTAAGATACTTGTTGCCTGTACTCTGATGAGATCCCTGAGTTCATCTGATCTCAAAATTTCATTCACTGGCATATTTTAGAAGCTTAAAACTTAACGCGCTTCTTCTTAAGCTAGTACGCAATAGGCCCAGCCGTTGACCTCAGCCGAGTTGTTTACGGCCACTTTCACCAACCGCAGGTCATCCCCGCCAACAGTCGATATCAAACACGTCAGAGAATCGAACCCATCTTGCCAGGGTAGGAAAAAGGCATACTTCAGCCCGGGGCTCTGTAAAATGCGTTAAAAGGACGGTCACGGTTACAATTTGTTAGCTCATGCGGAGAAAACAACAAATTAAAAATCTTCCACTCAAATTCTGTGAGACCCTGCAGCCCTCAAAGGCTTCTCTTAAAAAATGCCATCAATTTGCTGTTTTTCTTTGCACATGACTTATTCAAACCTATCCTTATCGTGCGCCAAGTCTTCGTTGATTGTCCTTTTTTCCGCTTTTTCATTCTCTTATTCTGCTATGTGGCCAGCAGCCGCTGACAGACTGACACAGCTCCTCCGTTTCTCGGTACGCCACTGATGTGTTTGTCCTGCGCTCCGCCCCTGGGAGCACGTCCCAACAGACAACGAACTGCCCTGGGACGGCCGGATAGCGCGACGGGTCGACGGCTGGACATTGGGCCTACTGACAAATGCAAGGACGGAAGGACGGAAGGACGGAAGGATATAAAGATGGAAGGACGGAAGGATGGAAGGATATATGGATACAATGATGGAAGGATGGAAGGATGGAAGGATGGAAGGATGGAAGTGATGGAAGGCATGGAAGGATGGAGGAATGAAGGATGGAAGGATGGAAGATGGAAGGATGGAAAGGCGGATTGGATGGAAAGAACAGAAAGATGGCAGGATGCTTTGAATCAAACAAGCACGATAATTGCATGCAAATATTCAATGTAGTCGAAATAGCAGTTTCGTTTTTTATATATTTTAGTCCGAATGTTTTGTAATGGATGGCTTTCCGAGGTCAGGACCGCGCTAAGCAGAGCTTTAGTTGCGCTGGGTCCTGACCTCACCACCCGAATCGCGCAAATTCTGTTGGCCGGCAGAATTTAAGAGACGAAAAGTTTTACGTGCCCGACATGCCTGGACACGGTCTGCCCCGCTCACTGACGTCACCTGGCCTTGAGTGCGACCGCTGCCACCAGCCGCAGGCCATCCCAGCAAGAAGCAAATAGCGAGCGCCGAAGCGACTCGAACCCGGGCTGTCACTACCGGGATAGTTCAGAAGACCAGCGCTCTCTCACTGAGATTTATACACCAGGAAACTTATTTAATTATTGTTTATGTGACTGTCAGACTTATAGATAAAGCACTGGAACGTAACACGATCTGTATGCCAATACTGTAAACATACAGTCATTCCAAAGCTGTTGACTTTTGGTTTGGAACAGAGCAGTTAATAAAATCAGCACATTAAGAATGCAATGCAATTACCGTTCAATCAAGAAAGTGTTCACTGGTCGTGAAAAAGCATGTGCGTGCTTAAATGAATGAGCAAGTCTATAAATGAGTTCGTTGCGCTGTAAGCTTCGCATGAAATATTATTTCCGTTAAGAAAGAATAATGAGAACGAACCAAAAAATGTATTCAAAGTATGGAAATCTGAAAATACTTATATGCTAAACCCTGGAAGGTCTCTGATAATTAAACGCCGTGGAGGAGGGGGGATTTCGCCCCTCTACATGATCTCGTAATCCACGCAACTTAACGACAAGGAGAAAACGGCGTTATATAGCTCGTGATAAGCTATATCGAAATTATGTCGCCCATGGTTTTAGGTCAGGTCAATATTAAAATCACCAGAGGTCATCAAACGTCAGATTTGCCAGATTAAGGACTCCTCTCTAGAAACCTTCGCATATCTCGGGAACTATGACAGCTAGAAACAATCTGAAAAGTAATAGAAAGCTCTTCAAGTTTGCAGATTCCAATCGCCAATCTGTCTTCAAATCTGAGCTCAGGTCAATATTTTAGGCTTCGGAGGTCATCAAATGTCACACATTGTATTTGTGTCAGAATTGTTTTTCGAGAAAAAAAAACTTGTTAACATAGAGACATATGAAGTAATAAGTTTGACACCAACATTGTTTATCTCGTCAAGGCGCTTTCGAATTATATTAATTTTGATTAGGTTACGTCAACTGATAAATTTGACCTCAGGTCAAGGTCAGGTGGTGAACCAAGTAGATTATTATTTCTTACTGGGAGACGTATCTCGACGAGATTAACACATTGGTCTTGCTTCCATTTTCTATCTATATTCTGTCGAGAGTTATTGACAACAAAGTGTTGATGACCTCAGTGTTGGTGACAAAATTGACCCAGACAAACATGATGGTGTCACCGATATGCAAATCCGAGATATCAAAACTGTAGGCCTATGACATTACGAAATTCTGCGGGTTTAAAACCGATCCGCCTAAAACTGTGCCTGTGGTTTGACTGCAAACGTTTTGGAGGTAGGGTCGTCATGTGACATGGTCTGGTGATCCGACTTGAGATAACTTGAGGTCAATAATTTCACACAATGCAGGTATTAATTTATTAACATGTGTTCAAAAAACTGTAGCGCTGCGTGCCGACGTTTTTTCGCTATCCTCGAAAAAAAACTTAGAAGTGGGCGGATTTCGCCCTCCTCCAGGGCACGTTTTAATAGGAATAGGTCTCTTTGAAATTTGTCTTGAATTTTGGCTATACGGGGCATTTTGAGCTGAAAACTAATTTGGCATCTGTTTGGACGATAGATGGATATCCGTCAAAAAAGGGCATGTTTCTCTTGTCTCCTTAATGACCTAAACACAAAACTTCATGACAATGTATGACGTCATGCATATGGCTAAAAATACAAATACTAATGCAAACATTGAATTCACTGTCCAAGTCGGCAGTCTTTGAACCGACTCGGTGGTAATTACAATCGATACTATTTAATAATGACAAAAGTTACAGGGCTAGTTTGCGGCAGAATCTGCTTATGACGCAATTCTGACGCCAGCGGATATGACATCATACCTCCGGCGAAGTTTCGTGTCCAAATCGGGGCACGAAACAGTGTCTTCTAAAAGAGGACCACTACAACATAGTCTTGTGTCGAAATTACTTTCCGTAGCGAGGTAATTATTTCACCTCAACCCATTTATTCTATCTGCTCTACAAATCTGCCATCACAGTTCAAACCCCCGTGTTGAAGGTGAACTATGCGCTTGAACAGCCTGGTGTTGCGTTCGAGCCCGGCGACTTTTGGATGCATGAAAGACCAAAGGCTGCGTTGAAAATGTTGCTACTGTCGTAACGGAACTGATCGTTTGCTGTTCAGGTAGCAAAACATACATGGTCAGACAGATAATAACGGCAATGAAACTCTCTGAAATGTCACCACTGCACTGAACCGGTTGCAGAGGGTGATTGTTTGTTACTAGTGCAGTTATCAGCAGTTTAACGATTCATGTTTAATGATGTTAAAGGGAATAGTTCACATTGAAAAAAATTGAGAAAAAGCTCAGAAGTGATAAAGAGAAGCAAGAAATTAAGTATCATATTACTAGTAAGTCAAAGAAACCTATATTTACGCGGAAAAAGCAAATTAAAAAATGTCAATTATTTGGTGATAATTCATATTTTTTCCTCAAAGTAAATGCGAAATCAGCTGGCTGAGAAGCAGCAACGTCCATCGATTTAGTGAGGAACGTGTGTATACCAATGGTGGTACTTTGCCCAAAGTATTGTTGAAGATCCGGAAATACCAAACGCTTTGAAAAACCATCACAGTACTTGTAGGTTATTCGTCACTATTATAATTTCAACTATGAAGTGTAGTGTCCGCCATCGTCGCTCACTGTCCGTGCTCTGGTGGCGTCCGTCTGGATTATGTGTCACAAGGTCATGCACGGTCTACACGTCACTGGCGTACCGGTATCGTCGGTCGGCTCCTATCACTCAGCGGGAGGCCAAGCAAACAGCGGCACGCGCGTACTGGTACGAGGTGGGATTCGGTGAGCGGGGAGGGGACAGATCAACAATTTGTACGCGAGCCTGGAACGTTCAGGCCAGCGCTGAACACGTAATACAGAACGTTGTTTAAGAAAAATGGTTTTTTATAGAAGATTTAACATACAAATCACTAGCATAGCATTACCTGACAAAGTTAATTCTTGCAAATAAAAGAATGCGGTACTGAAACAGTATGTCTTTTTTCAGCACTTGCAAGTTTCCCCAAGTCTTACGTCATCTGTGCGTTCATAATCATACGTCAACTCAGCCAAAATCAGCCAATCAGCGATTGGAGTTACCGGGTATATCCGGTCCTTGACTTTAAGGACTGAATATTAAATAATTAAGAGGTTTATTGGAAAATGTGAAAGCGTCACAAGTTATTTTCGAGCATGCGCCACAACTTGGTTATCTCAACTCAAAACCCTGTGTTAAAGGTGAACTATTCCCTTTAAATATCAGTTAGAAAAGGCTCAGATTCAAATTATGCTGATGTCTAGCCATAGGCCGATACCAACAAACAATTCTAACCTGTTAAAATGTTCAAGCTTGTTATTCACACAGTTAAAATCAATGTCAGTATGAATGAATAATTGTATCACCTGGAGTTATCAATTAAAAATTGATCTTTCACTGAGCACTGTGCACCCAGACACCATCCAAGTCCAAGGCACATCCCTTCCATAAACTGTGACACCTCGCTAGCACGTGCTCTGAAGAAAACGTCTGAGGATTTATTGTATGCAAAGACCTTTATGAACACATGGAATATCAGGTCTGGTATGAGCTTCAATTACAGAATGATCATTGATCACTCACGATCAGCTTATGCATAAACTGATCATTTTGTCCTTGAAGGTTATACCGGATCTGTTATCCCTTGGGTCCAAATAGATTCTTACCTACAATAAGTCCTTAAAAGATGTCTTCGAATATGACTTAGTAAAACCGTATATGCAAGTCAAGTGTTCTTTGGTTCACATATTTCGTGACACAAACTGTCAACATTATGCATGACCAAACAGTAAACACCTCGAATTCGGCAGCTAATCGATTGCTACATGTCACCAAATTATATTAAAAATAACTGAACTTATTTATTTTGTTCCATTGGACTTGAATGAATATGGGTAGTAGTCTAAGACAACTATAATAGTTTGGTCTGTAGGTGTCGATGTTGGCTAAATTCTACTGGAGCCGGCGTTCGTAATTAGGCTTATAGTCTTATATTTTAATCAAGTTAACTGCTAGCTGATTGCGGATTCAGTCTGAGAAGAAATCTATAATTCCTAGTTGGAGTCAGAAAAGAAATAGGAACAAATGAAAATATGCATATGTCACAGCTTGTGTCATTGGTTATCTTGCCGCCTTTATAAGCTGCCTCTATTGAGAAAAGATCGTGTGCCTTTCATATAAAAATGAAAATAAATGCTTAACCACATAACAATTAACCGATCGGGACACCTTTAATAATCGACAGTAGCACTGGCTATGAAGTATGGAAATGTTATTTCGTTTCAAGTTTCCTTTATTTACTAAATGGATGCCCTAACAATCGTTTCCTTGGCGCAATATAGACTGCGTTAAGCATAATGCTGGTATTGCAGGCCTCAAAACTTGTCTTTCTATAGCACCGCGTTCTGGTAAAAAAAAAATATATGTATAACATACTTGATAACTTGCTTACTCTCTATGACTTCTGTGGGGGCATATCTCCCGCTACCGTGTTAGCTCTGCACAATACCACACAGGTGGCTGGAGGTTGGGGGGTACTGCCGCTGCCAGGAGCAAACTTCACGTGTCAAGAGTCACTGAAACCCTCCCAGGAGAGAGACAAAATCGCGTCGTTCCTTCGACGTGGCCGAGGATTTGGTGCTGTAGGGCCGCGAAATGCTGCCCGGGCATGACGTTCGCGCCACAGAGCCGCCAGATTCACGTCACAGAGACGGACGACTGATGCAGCGTCTGAGTGTCTGCCAAGGGCCGGTCGGTCGTGGGCCGTCACCCCTCGCCCGCCCCCTAGCCTCGCCCCCTAGCCAGAAAACTGTCATGGTGACGCGCCTCCGAGAGAAGGAAGGGCAGAGGGTCAGAGACTTGGCGCCGGCCTCCACCTGACAAAAGGCGGCTTGAACATGGACAAAGAGAGACAGGAGGCGGGGCAGCGAGTCGGACATGGAAGCTTCTCCAGGCAGCAGTGGTGCCAATGTACGCACTGTGCGTCCTTTGTGCCGGGTCGCCCCGTCTTTTGTGGCGTCGTCCACTGCTGGCTGGTTGCCGCGAACCGGCCCTCCGTCGTACGGTGCAGATGTTGTCCATGGATATCTGGATATCACGGCTGGTTTATCCGATGTTCGGTCTTGGCGTCATGCGCATCGTACATAATGTCGTATCATATATATATATATATATATATATATATATATATATATATACAACCTACTATATGTAATGACACCAGCCTTAATGTTCTTTCCTGTTGGTTGTTTGAATTCAAAACAATTTAAATATCATGGTTTAGGGTTTTAGAAGTTTGAAACACTATGTACCATCGCCGAGAAACGGAATATGCGATGCTTGTTTGGTAGCATCTGGCAGCAAAAAATAAAGGGATACCTTTTTCTTTTAAACAAATACTATGCAATTTTGCATATGGTAAAATAAATCCTTTCTTTTGATTTGCAGGGCTAACTTTAACCTCTCTATTTGAAATAGTATCAATACAAACCATAGCCTCATAATATCAAATATATTCATGAAAGCGAATCAAAAGAGATAAAAAGACGACAGTTTCAGGCGTAGCCCATCCTCAGGTCTGAGGATGACCTGAGGATGGGTTACGCCTGAAACTGTCGTCTTTTTATCTCTTTTGATTCGTTTTCATTAATATATTTGATATTATGAGGCTATGGTTTGGTATTGGAATTTCGTATTTTTTACATTATGAGCCTCAAAAAAGCGCTATCCTACTCTCTATTTGATTTTCACTTAAACAGATATTTTCGCTACATCAGGTGCATTTCAGCAAACATTTATAGTGATTGAATAATGTGGACGTTTTTTTTTTTTTTTTAGTCCGATGGTTTAGTACCTTGAATGGCTTTCCGAGGTCAGGACCACGGACCCGCGATAAGCAGAGCTTGTTTGCGCTGGTCCCTGACCTCACCACTCCGATCGTGCAATTACATACGTTTGGGCCGGCATGAATTTTAGAGACGAAAAGTTTAACGTGCCCGACATACGCTAGGACGCGGGCCGCCCCCGCTCACCTTAACGTCCACCCTGGCCTTGAGTGCGACCGCTGCCACCGGCCGCAGGCCATCCCAGTCAGAGCAAATAGCGAGCGCCGAAGCGACTCGAACCCGGGCTGCCACTACCGGGATAGGTGAGAAGACCAGCGCTCTCCCACTGAGCTACAGGGGCGGACAAATGGTTGGTGCTCTATGCACTAAAATAATGTCGTCATCCCTCGGTAAAGTTCGTGCTTTTAACACGCGATCGAATTGGGTGAATGCCTTTTTACTCCCAGGGTGACGTCATCATGAAGGGATCCTGCGATTCGTGGTTGGAGGCTGTTCGTGACCCTGAGTTTAATGTTATGTTAATTGCAAAGCGTGCATAGCTGAAGGAAACGTGATCAAGCCATGTACGCAGCAAGTGCAAGTCACTGGTCTTATTACCATGTATTGTATTGTTAGTGGCAGCATGCAGTTTCAAAACATTTGCACGACAAAATATTTTGTTTTCCTTCACACTTTTCGGCATAACACACTGTGCCAACATACAGTGCCATGCAATGGCTATTCCCGATGTTTTCACGCTCGAGTTTTGCCAGGTTGATGTATTAAAATTGATTTAGTAAATATCCAGCAATTTGTTTAATCGGTTCGGTTATTTAATTGCAAGGTCAACGTTGCCAAGTTCAACTAACTTATACAGTCTAGGATTGCATAAAACATTGATATTTATTCATATTTAATCAACTAGTATAAACTGGCAACTCGTGCAAGGATTCGGTGCGCACTGGTTTATAAGCCGAGAGCCTGTGATTAGTGCCATCCATCATTAGCACTCCTAGTTAGTCAAATTGAGAGCCGAGTTCGTCTCATGACGCGATAGTCATTAATCGCGCCAGCCGAGGGATTATTCCCGAACCCAATTATCTGAGAGCTCGCCGAGTGATTTGCCTGCCAAGTAGCCCGCGTGGGGGGACCATTATTGAATGGACTACCTATACGTCATTAGCGCCGGACGCGGTGCTCGGAGACACAAACGCAGCAACAGCTTACGATGTTTTTTTGGTAACTTCGCTGTACTCTGCACTGTTATGACTGCACATCAAGATGTACATCAAGATGTACAATGTGCACATCAAGATGTACAATGTGCACATCAAGATGTACAATGTACATTAGATATGTATCATAGATAGTCGTTTTCCTGGGGTGGTTGGGTGGAAGTTGGTGGTTTTAATCGAATGTTTGCATGCATTATATGTGTTTGTATTTGTATTTATATAGGTGCTGGTGTTTTTTTGTGCTTTTAGCTTTTAGGTGTTTTCTTTTTGTCTTTGTTTAGTTTAAGTACGTTTTATTCCGTGACTTCACCTGTAATTGGGGTTTCCCGTCGGTGATATTTTGAATAAAATACAATAAATAAAATAAAAACACGTGAGAATGAAACTAGCCGTGGTAATAGCATGGATGACAGCTGGAATTGGAAACCTCCCGCCCGTGGCCGACCAAACGACATACAGGAAACTGCCGCGGCTTATCATAGAACGACATACAGGAACCCATGTGGACCGGCGCTGTCGCCGATGGTCACAAGGACACAGACGGCGAGTTTCCGATCCATACGTAGTATATCTCATCCATGGTAACAGCACCAGTCCCTGTTATTCCCTATAACATAACACATGCGTATAACCTGGAGCAAACGAGCAGTACTGGAAATCGCTCAACATGAGTACATAGAGCATGCAGTAATCCACAAATATAGACGGAGCACACCAGAGCCTTTCTATCACAAGCAACCACTCCGGTGTGACTAATGTGACAACCTGGCTACTATCATGAATATACAATGATATGATGTTTGTGGGTCACACACCATGGTAGAGTCAAAAGCATACATTAGCCACCGATGGCTTGTGACAAGGGGATATCAGCGGTCATTCATTCACGCAGTGTATACTGCGATTATCGCCTGCTCGCATGACCCTGGGTCGTTACCTCAGTACTCTGTACATATCATGTCTGTGTCGCTTGGTGAATGGGTGCGTCAATATCGTCGCCGAGTACAGTAGTATCGATTACACCAATCAGCGTTATGTCGCATTGAGCATTGGAGTGTGGTTAGTAGTTACATTGCATGCACGCATTGATATGAGCACTAGACAAAAGTGTTGAGGTTGTTTGTGAGGGAATTTGTAATGTATTGTTATCCCGCATCCCGGTGGGCCTCCGAGACAACTTCGCCATAGTGTGAGGAGGGGAGGGATGGTCAAAATGACCTCCGTCTAAATACAAAACTAAAGGGGCTAGAAAGACGCGAAAAAGGATCTACCCCAAATTTCTGGGGAACTATGGTAGTTATGAACAAACGGAAAAAAGTTATCGAAAGCTCTCGGAAAATGCAAGCACAAAAATGCCCAAATTGAGCTCGGGTCAATCATTTAGGCTGAAGAGGTCATCAAATGTCAAACATGCCATTTATGGTAAAATGTGTTTTCCTAAATAGCTTTATGTCTAAAATAAAGGTTAGAGCAATGTTTTTGACACCATCGTGTTTGTCTCGTAGAGACACTTTGAAACATACAATTGGTGACCTGGTAAGGTCAACGTCAGATTTGACCTCAAGTCATGGTCATTTGGTGACCTAGGTAGGTCATGCTGCCAATGAGGTGACACGGTCAGACGAGCAAACACAGTGATGTTATCTGCTCGTTTTTATCTTTATTCTATCAAGAGTTATTAGCAAATAATTGCTGATGACCTCAGATGACCTTAGATGACCTAGAAAAGATCACTGAGCAACAATTGCACCTGGGTCATCAATAAAAAGCTAAAATAAAATGATTCTGAAAGTATTGGTCTGATCCGATGCATATTGTCTGAAAAGGAAGTATTTGTATATTTTCCCGTTCACTTCTAACGGGGAGGTCAGGAAATTGACCTGACCTTAGATTACCGATGCACAAAATCCTACATACACTAATTGTAGGTACTTATGACCTCATCAAATCCTGCAAGTTTCAAATCTCTCGGACAAAGACTTGGCACGATCACAAGCATTTTGGAAGGCAGGGTCACTTGACGTGACTTGGGGACCTAACCTGAGATGAACTGAAGTAAAAACTTGAACAAAATGTGGGCAATTGATGTCCGAATAGCTGTTAAACATTTTGGTGGCGCTGCGCGCCAATGTTTTTCCGCTATTCGGGAAAAAAATCAGGGGGGGGTCAAAATGACCACCACCAGGGCGAGGGTTATTATTATTATTATTATTTAGTCCGAGCCATTTGATTGGATTTCGAGGTCAGGCCCGCGCTAAGCATAGCTTGTTGCGCAGGCCCTGACCCCTACCGTCCGATCGGGCTATTCCTAGTAGCCGGCATAATTTGAATTTAGATGCAAAAGTTGTGTACGTGCCAGACATAACTGGACACGGTCCGCCCCGCTTACTGACGTCATCTGATCTTGAGTGCGACCACTGCCGCCGGCCGCAGGCCATTCCAGCCAGGAGCAAATAGCGAGCGCCGAAGCGACTAGAACCCGGGCTGCCACTACCGGGAAAGGTCATAAGTCCAGGGCTCTTTCACTGAGCTACAGGGTGGACTATGTACAATAAGGCTGACGATCTGAATTGTACTTACATATGAACAATGGTGCCACGTTCAGCGTTCAGCTACCTTTCATGTCCCCGTTATCATTCTTGGTTTTCGAAACACTTCTTTGAGTCCATCAAGTTTTGCTGGCTGGACAGATGAGTAACAAGCAGAAAAAACACCATGCCTAAATGTATTGTTTTTGTAAGTGCTTAATTATTTATCAGCATAATTATGCCATTGAGGCCACCTTCATGCCCAAGCCATGTCCTATATTGTATTGTAATTGCGCGTATTGAAGCAATTTTTAAGCCCAAGCCATGTCGTTTATTGTAATTGTGCCTGTTGAGGCCACCTTCGAGCCAAAGCCATGTCGTGAATGTGGAGTTAGCTAATGACATTTGGTGCAACCAGCAGATGGCACTGAGCGTAACATATTGTCGGTCAGAATTTGCTGGTGAAATTTACCATCATAAGACAATCCTGACAGTTACCATGCATATTTTTGTCTTTTGAAGAATCACTCTTTTAAGAACAGTATGCTGGTGCGGCGAGTTAATTCGTTAAAATAAAACTCTGTCAGCTGGCCGCCCGCCGACCTGACAAGAACCACAGACAGTGAACACTGGTCAGGAACAGTGACAGGAACTGACAGAAGTGTCAACACTATTGTTAAGAACAGCTAATATAACGGTGAATTTAATGTGATTCAGTGGAATTCTAAGAAGCATTGATCGTACACAGCAGGCAAACATTTGAAAGCACGGAAAACCCCAAGCTGTCTGGAGAGAAAGCATGTCATGTACAGTCGCTGCGCTGACCGCTGGATTGTTCATTGTTACCGTTTCATTCGCGCAAAAGCAAGGAAGTCTGGGACTAAAATCTGGGACTTTTTAAGTATCAACGCATTTGTATGCATCGAGATCGTTTCCCGGATGGTCATTCTACCAGGATGCAATAAACTTATATCAAACTTTTGAAGCTATATCGGGTACGATTGTCACTTCAGTCAACATGTGTCGGGTGCTTCATAAATGTAATGAGTGGTTGGACGGGTTCCAGGAACCGTCTGCGTGTTGGTGTCCGGAGTTCGACGGCAGGTCGGCAGCTGAGAGGACGTCTGTCAAACGAGAGTCGAGCCAGCACTTGAAGTTACTCAAAATTGGGCACTTACTATTCCGAACGGCGCTGAAATTGTATATTGATAATTTATTAATGGTCAGAAATATGACAGTCATCACTTAACTCGTCGGATATCTCGCCATTTAATGAGAAATTGTATGTGCGTCTTCTCGATATCGGAAGATTTAATGTTCTGCGGGATAAGAATTTGAGCACGCTCTCGGATTTTTAAGTGCTGTGAGAAAACGAGCGCAGGCATGTACGGAATGCCGGTATTGGATGTGTCCACTGGATTTTCGTGTTATTAAAAGAGGAGCTCGGAGCTTGAAGTACGAAATATTTGTTATATTTGTTTCCGTTGTTATTATATAAGCCTGCATAAAGAAAGCGCGTCATTTCTTTAATTATATTAACACGTTTGTATTTGGAAAAGGCACGTCAATGATTCATCTCGAATATATATATGCATATTGCATATATTTCTTTCTTCGTATTGGTCCTTGAGGTGGTTACCATGGTCCACTCTCCGATTCGATTTCCGTCGCTGCCATTCAGGAGGGACAGCGGCGACGAAGTACGGATGGGCGCGGATGAACGGTGCCAAACGCGGCCACCTTATGATCGCGCTATAACCGGCCGCCTATTCTTGGCCCGCGAGCACCACGATGAGCCAATGGAGCGTCCGGAGACGATCCCAGCGCCGCTATATCACTCGGTCTGAATGGCTCGTCTTACCGGGCAGTGAGCGGGGCCCGCTTCTTTCCGTCCCTCCCCTGGAAACGCCGTGTACGGCTTGAGAAAGGTTAGCGACGGAGATACACCGTGTGATATAGCAGGTGCAGCCAGTGGAAACGAGATGCCACGACCGCTTCGAGACAGACTCTAAGCAAGATGCGGGCGCTGTCAGTGCTAGGAAAAGCGGGCAGAGCGGATGATGTTTTTGGCGGACAGGTTGACGGGCTTTGAACGTAATCATGTCCTAGCTGTGTTTTTGTGTCACCACGGACGGAGGCGTAACAAGAGAGGATGGCTTTCCGGGAAGTTCGAAGGTAGTGTGGGAGTCCCGGCATCTGTCCCAATCTAGCGTTGATTTCTCAAGCGGCAATAGCTGGCGTAGCTCTGGCCTCAGCCTATATAGCCACTAGGAACGCTGCTTGGATGGCTTAGATGTTTGTGCGGCTTAGTATAGCTAAGCGATGTCACATATGTAATTTCTGCAGAATTTGCGATCGCAGACAAAATAACATGGAATAAGCTCTGCGGTTTTTAATAAGTTGATGTATTTTTTTTTCTGACATGAAATGCAAAAAATGTGAAATGGCATTTTGAAACTGTTAAGCTAATATTGGTTAAAACTGAAAAAGATATGCTCATACATAGATAACAGTAGACCTACTGTTATCTATGGCTCATAGTAAATGGCAGCAGCAACACGCTACAATCATCCCGTCTTCATACTCATCCACTAAAACTTCTGAACCTGTTTGTTCTGTCCAGGTGTCGGGGTGAATGATGGCGGTGACGGCGGGATCCGAGCCACTATCGACCGTCATGACCACCACGTTCTCCGACATCGTCTCCAACACGTCCAACAGCTCCGGCGTGGCGGAGGATGGGGCTGAAGACCAAGCCTGGGGCCTGGTGGCCATGGTCACCACCTCCTGCATCCTGGGAGTGGTCATCCTGACGACCGTGATCGGTGAGTGGTATTGCCCCACAGATCGACTAGGACAGTGCTTCTCTAATAGGTGGTAATTACCCCATTTTGGGTAATGAAACCCTCGGTCGTTGGTAATGACAATTGAGCAGCTAAGTGAGAAATTACGGCTGATTCGTTTAATGGTGGAGTGCAATGTAAGAGAGTGCGTACAATGCATGGACAATTTTTATGCTCGTATTTGCATTACTGAACACACATCTATCCGCGTCTGTTTCACTGCTACCACGTTGTCGCAAAGAGCACCAAAGTTATGTTATTTAAATGATGCTTCGCTTTGTGATGCCGTTACAGGTTTGCATAGACTGGGAAGCACTTAAGACTTGAGCAGCAGCTAACGTGACTACTTATACCTATTACTGTCCCTAGATGGCACTAGTGGTAAACGCCTGAAGTTATGCTGTACCGCATAGCTTGATACAGAAACTGCGGTCTGTGCGGTGTGGGGAGAGGTGTGGAGGGAGGTGGTGGGTGGTTGTGGTTGGTAGGAAGGGGGGGGTAATTCGTTATTTTTGTCATCAAAAGGGGTGACCGTATCACTGACGCTAAGAAGCACTGGAATAGAAATACCTCCACATGCCCAAAACGGATCACCGCAACATCCCATGCGCGTCGCATAGCCATATAGGTTTCTACAATCTGCATACCAGCATGACACATGCACAATATACACGTCAATACTGGCCCACCCAAGCTTCACACAAGCATCACACACACGGGCCCAAAGCACTCTCCACAATCTACATAAACTACTTCTACACACACACACACACACACACACACACACACACACACACACACACACACACACACACACACACACACACGCGCGCGCGCGCGCGCGCACAACACAGGCTATACACAGCCCACGCACGTGTCTACACAGGTCCCTGACACATCCCATAATATGTCACACGCCAGCCTAGTTCCGGCACCCGCCACGGTAGCCTGACGCTCGCGTGACCGGGGACGAGTTCTGGCCTCCAATGATCGGAGGAGGAGGCTCGATAATGACCTGTGACAATGAGGCCTGTCTTGTCAAACGGTCACCTCGGGCGCCGCGGCGTCGAGGACGTGTCAATAGGACACGGCACCGGGCCAGGCACGGCAATGTTCCCAGAGGATGTCGTGACAGCACGTATGTCAGTGTCTGCAGAGGATTCTGTGGCAAAAATATCTCCGTTTTTGTGGGAATATGTACTGGAGGTAGGGGATGTTGGGTCTGATGAGTCGCTTGCCCACATCGGCGAATATGCGGAGAACCACAAGACTCCGGCGTTCGAAGTGGTGGCGTATTATCAGTCTTCTTTGCCTCGTATATCAAGCTGCATTAGACGGAAATCGTCTGTTTTATTATCGGCTTTGTCGACGGTGGTGAAAGACGTCTTTGTAGACTGGATGTCTGTATGATCCAATTTTGCTGGTCATATATACAGCCTGGACCCGTCTCTATTGCCCTCGTTACTAGTCCGCTACTTCTACGGAAGTATGGGGATGCATAGTTTGATGGTGAGGAGATGGTATTCGACGTGCATTAATTATATATGGATGAAACCATCATTAATTTCCCATTCACATATGTTAACAGGAAAGTAATTGTGTCATGCAATCCAGTTTGAATATTTATTATATGATAAAGACATGTGTCAGAAAGGTAACATCTGTTGGATGAGTATATACCAGTACAATATTAGCAATAAAATAAATACATATTTCGTACATGGTTGAATGCTCTATGATTCCGTTATAAGCAACTGTATCTACATTAGAGTCAGCATACACTGAAAAACAGTCGTACATGGATGAATGCTCTATGATTTCGTACCTACATTAGAGTCAGCATACACTGAAAAACAGTCGAGGACCTATGTACTTCTTAAGAAATCCATGTGTTCTGAAAAAGTGCTGTCATATTTGAATATGAAAAGCCAGAAGCCTCATGTTCTTGCAGAAGTCGTAAAAAACTATGGACTTCTTTGAGACTTATTCAAGAACACTATTGCTTCTCGTTGTCCCTATTCAAAATATTACACCACTTATTAAGAACCCATGGGCTTCTACTGTTTTTTCATGCAGAGTTATATATGAAATGCAGATCCTGCAATTTTCTATTGCGTCTCTACATGCTTTCCTTCCAAAAAGTTCCACCACTTTATTGTGCAAGATCCAGAATGAAAACTAAAAGCATTTCTTCGAACCGAGAGGCATATTGTTTCAACAAAAAGGAAATATCAGTATTCTTGTGTTCTGGTGCAATTTCACAAGCTGGCGGACGGACGGTCGGCGTTTCCCCTGAGCTCGAGCACGTGCATCGAGAAAGACCCCGTCGTTCTCCCTGACGATTGTCGTTTGGAGTGGTGCTTTGGCACGCGTGCAGTCCTGTGCGTCGGTTTCATTAGCCCGGCCCGGGGAGGGGACGTCGCTTGATTGTGCGAGAGGCTACTCCCATCCACGTTGAGAGAAAAGGAGACGCCTTAACGCACAGTGGCGTCACTTCCTGGGTGGGGGCCAGCGCGATGCTGATGCGAGAAGCAGCAATGAATGGAGATTGGAGTGCACTGAGCTAGACAAATTGAACATCGTTGTCTGTTGCTAGAAACAAGTGACATAAAAACGGCAACTGCAGTATTTTGAAATTGCACAAAGTCGTATCAATTAATATAATGGATGGAAAAATGATCGTAACCATGTCAAATATTTATATTTTAATAAAAAAGTCCAGACCGAATATAAGCAAAACAAAGGCTTTCGGCATTACGCCATATCGAAGTTTATAACTTGATGAAGGCCGTAATTGCCGAAAAGTGTTTTGCTTATATTTTCTGGACTTTTTTATTAAAAATAAATAGAATCATGAGTCGAACCATATTTCCATTCCGATATATATAATTCTAACAGCAATGTATCATCACTATCCTCGGCCTACATTAAATAAAAGTCGTATAACAATGTACCTATAAGCATGTTCAAGGGATATTATTATGTCCGTTCTCAGTTGGAAAGTAGTCACACTCGAATATATTGCTATCCTTTTTCAGAAGTAAATGATTTAGTTTTCTGGAATGCGAGCTCAGTTGGTAAACAGTAAACACGCCTGGCCGACGCCATCGCCATCAGCTGGCAAGGCGGAGATGGTGGGATCGTCTGGAATTCGAGTCGCAACACCAGCTACATATGTATCCGTCTGTGAGATGACTGGTGGTTGGCAGCAGCTGACTGCGGCCAAAAGCAGTCAGCCGACCAAGAGAGGTCAAGGTCAAGGTCTGCCGCACGTAGGGCTTCACAATCTTAGTTGTGTTGGTGAACAGAAGCGCGCATTTCAACATTTGGTTCATGTCGGCCGTGCTTTTTTATAAATGAAAGGTCCACAGCGCTAAGACTCATCCAATGACCAGGCTAGTCAAATTTATAAATAGGTCAGCTCGCTCGGCGTCCGCAGAATCACGTACGATATTATTGCTTCATTTGAGAATAGAATGGACAAATACTCAATAATGCCTGGTAAATTTGGCACGCTCCACTTAAGCCTGTCATATCACTCACCTGCAGACTATCAGCGTCGTTTAATCTATGGGATGAACTAAGCTTGTACACACTGCTAGACTTAATCTACTATGGACTTCAGACCACACGAGAACCTGGTTTTGGCGACAACTGTTTAAGGAATGGCCAAATCGGAATCAAATTTTCGCAGCAATATCCGCCCAGGCGCACATTTGTAGACATATAGTCGGTCAACAAAAACACAAACGGTACTTGTCATTGCCTCGTAATAGTAATGAGGTGGAATACCTGCATGGAGGCTACACCCGCTGACCCTCCTGATTGGTTAGAAGGGCTGGGCCAACCACGTTGGGCCTGACCCAGCTTGACTCCGCCCACCGGCCGTGACCCGGTCGGCTTTGCGCAGTAACAGTCGAGCAGTCGAGGGATATGTCGAGGGATATGTGCTGTGCGCCTGAATATGGCGGCCGCCATTGTCAGTGCTCCCAGTTTTCGCCTGTTTTTGTGCGTTCTCCAGTGACTCCCAGCCCTGAGAGTGAGCAGAGACAGAGTTTAGCACAGCAGTAACCTGGTCAGTAACTTTTCATGCCAGGCTCTTTACACCTGTGCCTTTATCAGTGTCTGTACTTACTGTACTCTGCCTCGATGTCCGCTGCGGCGCCATGCCTGGCGTCCCGCTCGCCGGTGCACCGGGATTCTACCGGTTTCGGGAGAGCCGCGGAGCCGATTCACACCAATCAGCGCAGCCACCGACAGTCCACTGGATTCTACCGGACCTGGTGCTGGGTCGGCCCGAGCCTCCCGAGCGACTGCAGCCGGCCTGGCTCGACAGAGGCGTCGCCAGGCCCTGGTGCGGGGGAGCTGCCGTGCCGCCCTCCCGGCAGGTACTGGTGAAGGAAAGGAGAGCCGCACCTCGTCGGAACGGACGGGGCACGCACCGTGGCACTCGCGCCGGACGCCGAGCACTGCAGCGCGTCGATTTTACCGACTGGACAGGGATGCGGACCGTTACCACCACCGTGCGACCGTGAGACATCGTGACAGCAATACCAATGACCGTGTGCTAATGCAAGTGCCGATCACCCCTGCTCAGTGCGCCGCTGAGTCCGGGAAACCCATCCCCGTGCGTGTAGCGGTCCGCCGGCTGTGGCTGAGGGAGGCCGCGGCTCGTGAGCAGAGTGTTTCATGGGTGCCTAAACCCCAAGCCCAGCCCAGCCGAAGCCCATGAACACGGCTGGACCCCGGCGACAACTGCCGCGCTGATGGCCGACTGACCAAAACAGAGAGAAGATGGCGCTGGGGCGCGCTGTGCCAGCGGCCCCGCCGAGGCATGTTCCGTGCACCTCGTAAGGCCAATATTGATCTGCGACATGTTAAAACATCTCAGCGAGTCACCACGACAAGCTATGAATAGACGCTACGAGACCATGGCGAGCGGTATCTCGTGCCGGTGCGGAGGACCTGGGTGCTGTTCACGGGCCGAACGCCTGGTCGCTTGCCGCGCGCCCAGCAGGCGTGGGGTTAGAGGGACGGTGGGGATGGGTGGTAAGTATTGACGTCACACGGCTGCGGCCGCCACGCGATTTTTCCTGCGGCCGGGGGAAGTCAAGCCGCAGCGACCGCCGAACGTACCGCGGCCGCAGCAGCAAGTTTGGAGCCGCAGCATTGTGTTCATGGCGCGCACTCTCGTGGTGACGTATGGAGCAGTGGGCGGAGCCTAATCTCTGCGTCTGGCCGCAGCGACCGCAGCGACCGCAGGCACCCGTGAACAGCACTCTGGCTGTCGTCGCAGGTGTCGGACCGGTTCCTCGCCTTTCCGGGCTACAGCATTCTGCGGCGTGACCGAGAGGGTCGGCGCGGAGGAGGCGTAGCAATTTTGCACCGCTGCGAGATGCAGGCTCAGGAGTTGGTGATGCCGGCGGGCGGCCCTCTGGAAACGCTGTGGGCGTCAGTGAGCTGGCGGGGAGGCCGTCCGACGACAGTCGGCGTCGTCTACCGCCCGCCTAACAGCCCCGTGACCAGCGGCCTGGAGCACCTGCAGGAACAGCTTCAGGCTGCCCGCTGTTTCAACCGGCCCGTGTTCTTGCTCGGCGACACGAACCTGAACGTGCTGGACACCAACTCACCGCAGATACGCCGCTACTGCGACATCATCAGCGAGCTCAGCATGGTGCAGTTGGTGGACCAGCCGACTCACCTCCACCCTACCCCGACAGCACTCGACCACGTGCTNACGCGGCCAGACGAGACGAACACAGTGGTGTCAACCGCTTGTCTCTATCTCTTTTATATCAAAAGTTATTAGCAAATCATTGCTGATGACCGCAGCTGACCTCAGATGACCTTGTTGAGATCACTGAGCAACAATTGCACCTTGGTCATCCAGAATGAGCTAAAATAACATGATTCTGGAATATGTAGCCATATCCAATGCATATTTTCTGTTTAGGAAGCACTTGTTTATTTTCCCGTTCACTTATAATGAGGAGGTCAAGAAGTTGACCTGACCTTAGGTTACCGATGCAAAAAATCCGAGTTATACCAAATGTAGGTACTTATGATCTTATAGAATCCTGCAAGTTTCAAATCTTTCAGACAAAAACTGTTGCTTTGGCACGATCACAAACTTTTTGGAAGGTAAGGTCACTTGACGTGACCTTGTGACCTGACCTGTGATGAACTGAAGTCAAAATTTTTGACAAAGTGTGGGCTAATTGATGTTCAAACAGCTATTACAAAATTTAAGTGGCGCTGCGCGCCGCCGTTTTTCCGCTATTCCGGAAAGAACCTCAAGGAGGTCAAAATGACCCCCTTCAGAGCGATGGTTAAAACCGACCGGCTTTATGACTTCCAATTAAAAAATGCGTGTTTTTTTTAGACATTAAGTATACTTTACCCGTGTCATTTATTTGCAATATTCGATGATAGAATCACTCGATGCGTATCGATGAGACAAATACATTGATGAAATCGGTTTTACTCTACGATGCTTTCATCAAAAGTTATTCCTTTAAAGTAATTCGTCTATTTTTAAAATATTTTCAAACGTTAATGGATAAGCTTGGACCTAATTATTGACCTGAGGTAAATTCTGATGCAGTTTTAGCACCGAAAATTATATAATCTTTCGACCGTTTTTTGGTCTCGTCGCTAACTCTTTTAGTAATCGTGATAGAGACGGTTTAAGCAATGGCACTCATATATAGTCAAAAATTGACCTGTGACCTCAATATTTACTTGACCCCCCAAAAATAACAGCAAATATACTTCTGATATAGCTTGTCTCGGGTTATCTAACAGCATTTTTTACTTGTCGCTGCCCATCATTGAAAATCTGCGTGCCCCCCCCCCCAGTGAAAATTCCTTACAGGAGGCCCTGCCCCAGGCCCAGCTCCGACCCTGCACCATCCGATCGCACACCAACCCCAGCTCCGACCCTGCACCATCCGACCCTGCACCATCCGACCCTGCACCATCCGACCCTGCACCATCCGACCCTGCACCATCCGACCCTGCACCATACGACCCTGCACCATACGACCCTGCACCATCCGACCATGCACCATCCGACCCTGCACCATCCGACCCATCCCTGACAGCCGGCAGAATGAGAGGCCAAAGCTTTGCGTGCCTGGGTACGGTCCGCCCCCTGACGTCACCTGCACGGTCTGGTCCGCCCTACCCTCTGACGTCACCTGGCCCTGATAGCGGCCGCAGGCCATCCCAGTCAGGAGCAACTGGTGACAGGGAGTCGGCTAAGGTAATTTGACTGGGGGGGGGGGGCTGACGTGAACCTCAATACATATATCCAATTAACTTGACACTGACCGGGGTCTCAGCCGAACGTCATTGAAGGGGGAATATTGTCCTCCTCGTTATTTACGGAACCAATTATCACGGCGAGACGCGCTAGGCGGCACTCGAAAACTCGCATTGAGACGCATTTACAGCATTCTCTAAATTTAAAATCAGGTCAAGATCTGGTCAAAGGTTATAATCGAGGGATTGCAGTTTATAGGCTATAGTTACTTGATATAAAAACCTTTGATTGCGACCATCATCATCCAAAGTGCTAACAGTGGTAAAATACGCATTCTGCATACAGGGGCGTAGGAACTCATTTGAAGTTGGGGGGGGGGAGGGCAAAAGGCATTTTGAAGTCGATTCTTTCCATGCACCGTCCATAGGCGTAGTGTTAAAATCCGAAAATGTTGGGGGCAGCTGCCCCTCTGCCCCCCGGCTCCTACGCCTATGTCTGCATAAGCTTAAGTCAGATTGTTGGTAACGGTCAACGTCAGGTTACAAAAGGGTTCTATGCGTAAAAGATCTATACAAGTCATGAGACACTTACTTATATTATGGGCTACTTTACCTGTATAATTCGATAGTAGCCGTTTCCACGATGGATTATTTTGCGATAATTATTTCAAAATGCTTTAATATGTTGGCTACCAGAAACATACCAGAAACCAAGTCCATTGTTTTCACGATGGACTAATTTGCGAACAAAATATGTTTTAACCTTCCCTACGGGGACCGGTTTAGGGCGACGAGGAGTTAAAACATCTATCACAATAGTCCATCGTGAAAACAGCTACTACTAAACATTTTAAAACATCGCCGCAAAATAATCTATCGTTGAAAAAAACGGATAGTGATTGCGCTTCTATTGGTGACCATCTGACCTCATATACTTGAAGCTATTGTCCAGCTCAGGTCAAGGTCAGGTCACATGAGGAAATTTGAAATGGATAAACATAGATAAAAGGCATGTATGTATACTAGTTAAGTCTCATAAACATAGTGTATACATTTATTTGTCTTCGTCTGGTCATTAAAAGCAAAAATAAATACAAATATGACGTAATGAGTTGTTATACTTTGGAGCCATATGTCAGCAAAACATAAAGATATTGCTTTGCAAATTGTTTGTTTATTATTCATATGTGATTCTCCAACATGTATTCCGTTTTTTTTACATGTATGCATTGATTGATTTTGTGTTTTTTTAGGGAGAGGAATAAAAAACAATACTTTCATAAATCTGAAAAAGTCATTTTGTAGGCATTGCAATTTGCTATCTTTAGAATTTGTGTATTCCATTTTTCTTAAAAGGTGGTGTTTGTACTGCCTGCTAAAGTTCAGCTGATTTTATCGTCAAACTCGTGTGTAGTGACGACACTAAATTTGCTATATCTAAACAAAATATCAACGTAATTGCTTCATTTTTGCACAAAAGTGTTAACATGTTGTTAGAGAAGTTACCCAAAGTTTGACATTGGTAGCGCAATAGAGTTTTGAACTATCGTGAAAGTTATTCATGGGGGGGGGGGCAATATTTGCCTCCCTGGTCAATTGCGGATTGACACAAGCTTTATCACGTTTATTTAGATTTGTGAAGTACAAACAAAATAAGCGTATATTATAGAGACGCATTTCATTAATAAATAGACGCATGAAACAAACTTTTCTGGCGTCGTACACCGTGCGCTGCAGGCATACGCCGATCGGGCTGGACTTTGAACCTCTTTATTGGGTTTGACTTCACTACTTGCCTCTGGCAAGCCTCATCACGTACTCGGAATTAATTAAATTGTACTTATAATGCGCACATAAAACGATACAGTTAAAACAATATGTCGCCAAACAATATGAAACAAGTGTTACAATATGACCATATTTGTTGGCTCACGCTGTTGTGCTGAATGCGTCCAGTAGAGACACATTACCTGTGCTTACATGTTAATGCTCTCAGATCTATTGAACTGCCAGAGGCCGCATTTGTCATACGTGTAGCTCTCTTGGTGACTAGATCGCGTCTGCCGATACTCTGCAATATTACTAGCTAGTAGATTCCAAACATAATTGTTGTCAATCAAAGAAGCTTGGCCACCATACTATCTATATTTGCCTTCATTTCATCAATTGAAACGTTAACATTTTGGCGGCTTACGACAGCAAAGGCGTCAGGCATGCATTGAAGACTGCTGGCGCCAGTCGCGCTGCCCCCCCCCCTCCCCGGTGGATGAATTTCAGCTTCGACTGAGGGCTGGATCGGTGACAGGGGAGTGTTTTGCCCCTCCCACAGTTAGCATGTTAGACGAGGTGCTTGCCTGGCGAGCGCCGTTTAGCGACGAACCCGGCAAGTCCTTGCCTGGCGAGCGCCGTTAGCGACTGAACCCGCAGTCCTTGCCTGGGCGACGCCCGTAGCGACTGAACCCGGCAGTACCTGCCGGCGAGCGCCGTAGCGACTGAACCCGCAGTCCTGCCTGGCGAGCCACCGTTAGCGCTGAACCCCGGCAGTCGCCGGCGGAGCGCCGTTACGGACTGAACCCGGACAGTCCTGCCTGGCGAGCCACCGTAGCGACTGAACCCGGCCAAGTCCAGGCCTGGCCGAGCACCGTAGCGACTAAACCCGGCAGTCCAATGGCCTGGCGAGGCCACCGTAGCGACTGAACCCGGCAGTCCTGACTGGTGAGCAGCACCGTAGCGACAGTGTGGCAGCTGCCGGGCAGCGACTGAACCCGGCAGTCCTGACTGGTGAGCAGCACCGTAGCGACAGTGTGGCAGCTGCCGGGTAGCGACTGAACCCGGCAGTCCTGCCTGGCGAGCGCCGTAGCGACTAAACCCGGCAGTCCTGACTGGTGAGCACCGTAGCGACTGAACCCGGCCAGTCCAGCCTGGCGAGCACCGTAGCGACTGAACCCGGCAGTCCTGCCATGTGCGAGGCGCCGTAGCGACTGAACCCCGGGCAGTTCCTGCCTGGCGAGGCACCGTAGCGGACCTGAACCCGGCAGTCCCTGCCTGGCGAGCACCGTAGCGACTGAACCCGCAGTCCTCCTGGCGAGCACCGTAGCGACTGATACCCGGCAGTCCTTGCCTGGCGGAGCGCCGTTAGCGACTGAACCCGGCCAGTCTTGCCTGGCGAGCGCCGTAGCGACTGAACCCGGCAGTCCTGCCTGGCGTAGCACCGATAGCGACTTGAACCCGGCAGTCTGCCTCCCCCCATGGCGAGCGCCGTAAGCGACTGAAACCCGGCAGTCTCTTGCCTGGAGCCACCGTAGCGGACTGAACCCGGCAGTTCCTGCCTGCGCGAGCGCCGTAGCGACTGAACCCGGCAGTCCTGCCTGGCGAGCGCCCGTAGCGACTGAACCCGCACATGTCCTGCCTGGCGAGCGCCCGTAGCGACATGAACCCGCCAGTCCTGCCTGCCGAGCACACGTAGCGACTGAACCCGCAGTCCTGCCTGGCGAGCGCCCCCGTAGCGACTGAACCGGCATCCTGCCTGCGCGAGGCGCCGTAGCGACTGAACCCGGCAGTCCTGCCTGGCGAGCGCCCGTTAGCGACTGAACCGGGCAGTCTGCTTCACTGTGGCGAGGTCGGAAATCTGATGTCTCCAAGACTGGTGTGCTACCTATCCACAGTATCCAGAATATTCGGAGGCATGTGGGCCTGAGTTCTCCCTTATTTGTATAACTTAGAAGTGTAGATGCCGTACTTCCTGATATATTAGTAGTTTCTGGGATAGACTTCGTCGGTTGCCAAATTTGACCTTTGGCGACCTCTGATGATAAACTATATCGACCTGAGCCAAAAATGACCGATTTTTTTCTCTCTGAGCTTCCGTTTGCTTTGCAATGTTAATTCATTAAAATGCAAACCGAAACTCAGCATTAAATATAAAAACAACACCAAATTACGCAAATAAATTCATTCATAATTATCAATGAATCAATTGAATTTCTTACATTTTGTTCGCTCTCATATTTTGAAAGTTTCTTCGCCGTCTTTCGCCCTGTTTAGTTTTCGAGTTTGAGGCGGGGTGATTTGAATCCATTTTCTGTACGTGGGATGCATGAGTGGTTTGACAAATAAAATATTAACTATAACAAGCAACATACCTATTTTACTCTAAAAATATTACTGATATTTTAGTCACTCTTTTAAAAGGCAATACGAGAGTCATAGTTGTTAAATTTTGCATTGTGCGTTCTGCAATCCTGATCCCTGTGACCGATTTTCCCAATAGCAGGTTTGGTCGGCATCACCTGAAGCATGTTGCCAGTTACCACCGCGTGACTGGGCTTGAGAACGCTGTTGCATCACCATCAGCATGGCCTGCCCCTGGTCTGTAGCATCTGGAAAGGCTTTCACTGTCGGCTTCAGATAATCGAATTTCACCGAAGCGAACATAGCTCGAACTTTAGGCCCAGAATAAGCAATAAGCCGTCCAGAACGGTAAGGCTTGACTCCTGGAAGGTCAGACCGGGTCAGTGAAGCAGACGGAATCAATGAAGTCTCGCGTCGCTGAACTTATCCAGCCGAGCCACATGCTGGCCGTAGGTATGAACGTGATCAGCCGAGCTGGAACGGCTTGATCGTGTTCGGAGCGGCTCCTGTTGGTGGCGGTGTCAGGGTTTCAGGCTGTAAATATACTGTCGAGACTTCCTTCTACCGTGAGACTTTTACGGTGACAAAATTACCGAGCAATCTTCTGAGGGCATATTCTAATGTCATTGCTTCTGCATATAACAGAGTGAAATCAGTGAATCAGTAGTCCAGCGAATCAGTGTAGTATCACTGTAGTATCATTGTAGCTTAGTAGTGCCCATCAGTGAATAACAGTGAAATCAATGAATTATTCAGCCACGAAATGTAAGTAAGTGCGTATTTTTGTCGAGAAGAATGGAGATGATAGATATAAGATTTTGGAGATAGAAGATGGAGATACTGTAGTGTGTGCTCTTGGTCTGTTTGTGTCAGGCACGGATTTAGGGGGGTGGGACGCACGCCTTTCCCTGACGACCGATGAACTCAACAAATAGCTGTCAAATATTCCTAAAATTGATGCAACGTGCTTCATAATCACTTTATTTGTTACCAAAAATACTGGATATTTCCTAGTTCTAATACGCAACCCAAGTCGTGACGTCATTTGATATAATCAGCTGACGCAGGGCGTACTCAGCTGACTGCGTATTGCTAAAGGCCATATACACAAAACATAAGACGCTCTTCCCGTTAAATGAAGTTGAACTTAGCATTGAGAGGCCACGAAATGGATCAGATTGTTTTTATCATTTTTTAAGAGGGTTTAAAGCTAGTTTAAAGCTAACGCTGCTTCGTAATTCGTGTTAGTGTACAGCTGAAGTTTGTCACCCATTGACTCACGTGCTTTGGTGAAAATGCTTGAAACAAATTGATTCGTGGCAGGAGTCTACTAACTGGAATGTTAGTGGACTATAGGTCACATGACTTGAGTTGTTGGACACTAGATCACATGACTATCCAGACTAAAGGGAATTAGTTCACCTTTAACATAGGGTTTTGGAGTTGAGAATAGCAAGTTGTGTGCGCATGCTCGAAAATGACTTGTTGACGCTTTCACATTTTCAAGAAACCTCTAATTATGTAATATTCAGTCCTAAAAGTCGAGGACCGGGTATAACCCGGTTTAACTCCGAATCGCTGATTGGCTGATTTTTGGCTGAGTTGACGTATGATATTATGACGGCACAGATGACGTAAGACTTTGGGGAAAGTGTAAGTGCTGGACAAACCACACTGTTTCAGTACCTCATTCTTTTTATTGAAAGAATGAACTTTGGTCCAATTAACTTTGTCTATGCATAGTTGATTTGACGTTTAAATATTCATAAAACATTTTTACTAAACACGTTCTGTAGCGTATGCGTAGCGTTCAGCGCTGGCCTTAACGTTCCAGGCTCGCGTACAAATTGTTAATCTGTCCCCTCCCCACTCACCGAACCCCCCCTCGTACCAGTGGGCGCGTGCCGCGTTTGATTGGCCGCCCGCGGGCGCAGCCGCCCGCTGAAGTGATAGGAGCCCGACGCCAAGAGACCGGTTACGCCAGTGGACGTGTAGACCGCTGCATACCTTGTGACACATAATCCAGACGGACGCCCCCAGAGCACGGACAGTGAGCGACGATGGCGGGCCACTACACTTTCATAGTGAAATATAATAGTGACGAAATACCTACTTAAAGCAAGTACTGTGATGGTTTTCAAAGCGTTTGTGTATTTTCGGCAATCTTCAACAAGTACTTGGGAAGTACCACCATGTATAACGACACCGACTCCCTTCACTAAATCGATGACGTTTGCGTGCTTCTCAGCCAGCTGATTTCGCAGTTACTTTGAAGGGAAAAAAATATGAATTATCACCAATTAATTTGACATCTTTAATTTGCTTTTCCGCGTAATATAGGTTTCTGTTGACTTACAAGTAAATATTTGCATACTTAATTTCTTGCTTTCTCTTCATCATTTCTGAAGCCTTTTCTCGTTTTCTTTTTCAAGGGTGAACTATTCCCTTTAAAATACAATTGACAGGACTTAATTTTTATATATCTCTTGCTGCAGCTGTACCAATTAAAATCGGGCTTCGTTGGACTTCGCGCTTCAAAATTCACAGTTTTAAGCATTTGTCTACAAAGCTATAATGTTTGTACTCACACATTTTACTGGCAAAATACATTCTTGCCCATTACCGTGCCCCCTTCCTCGGAATAATTATGGATCCGCGCCTGTGTTATAGTGTTTCTTAATGACGCCGAGGACTGATCTTCCGATGTCACTATTGCATATAATCTACAATACTGTCATTTATGATAGTGTCTACGCTTTTCATCGGTGATCGGTCACTGGCTGAAAACCGGCGGCTCCGTTGACTCGCAGGTAGCCACAGGAAGGTGAGTCTGGCTACCTGCGCGGATCAGCAGTAACTGTTGTCGCTGGCACGCTGCCCCACTGATGTTGTCACGGCGCTCAGGCGGCCAGGCTCTGACGAGGATTGCGTAACCCCTGTGGCTCAGAGTCAGCTGATCATATGGTATAGTCCTACCTGTCGGTGCCAGCTGACCCTTGTGGCTCAGAGTCATCTGATCATATGGTATAGTTTCCTACCTGTCTCGGTGGCCAGCTGACCCTTTGTGCTCAGAAGTCAGCTGATCAATGGTTATAGTCCTACCTGTCAGGTGCCACTGACCCTTGTGGCTCAGCAGTTCAGCTGATTCAATGCGCTATAGTCCTACCTGTCGGTGCCAGCTGACCCTTGTTGGCTCCAGAGTCAGCTGAATCATATGGTTTATAGTCCTAACCTGTCGGTTGCCACTGACCCCTTGTGGGCTCAGAGTCAGCTGCATTCATATTGGCATAGTCCTACCTTGTCGGTGCCAGCTGACCCTTGTGGCTCAGAGTCAGCTGATCATATGGTATAGTCCTACCTGTCGGTGCCAGCTGACCTGGCCGAGTCAGCTGACCTGGCAGTCGTGACCTGTCAGAATCAGATGAACTGTTGACAAACAAGGGCTTGCGACGCTGTCAAAAGTGCGATTTACAAGATAAATGTCATTGCTATACATTAAATGTCTAATAGAAGACTCCGCTATCAAACTGCTGTCTCGGATTTTGGAGTTTTATTGAAATTAAGTTTTTGGAAATCCAAAGGCAATATATTGTTTGGTCTTTACTAAATTTTCCAAACGAATCAGATTTATCAGAGACCTGGAATACATATGATCAAGACGTATCCGGTGAATATGTGTACCAAGTTTCAAGTCAATATCATCAAAACTGTCTTGACTTTCAAAGACACCTTTCAAAGACAAAAATCGACCACTTTTACAAAATAACCATTCAAAAGAATGCATTTCCGTTTTTGCTTCTTATTTCTATTTGTATGGAACAAACAATGTTTCAGGTCATTTTTCGCGTTCTAGGCGAAAAGCGAACCCATGAACATGTGTTACAACGCCTAATGACTGTAATCTGCAGTTTGACCTCGTGACCTCGGATGACATTAACCTGATTTAAGGTCAGCAGCTTAGAATGGTACTTATACTTAGAAGTGTCGGACACACGAATCATACCGATTTATCAACTGCTTACGCGTTTAATATCGCATTTTTGTGCGACAATTCCATCCATCGAGACTTGTATGACACGGCCAAACATGTTGTCTTTTACGTGATGAGTGATCTGTGACATTATCGGTGACCCCGAGGTAAACAATATGATATTTCCTTCGACAAATGTTCCAGGGCTATTGAGTGCCATTTTATTGCTTAAGATCGGTCCAGTATTTCCGGAGATCCTAAAGGGGAAATAGACCCCCAGTAAGTCGCGTTATGGAATATACCCCGATAATGCTCCTTCTACTACCATGGCTAATGCTATGACTATGACAATGTGCGGGAGCTCACCCCACACCTGACTTTTGCCAGTCGTGGGCAGCAGTTTGAAGAGCGGGCGGCACCGCGATTACATCGGGACCTGGCTGTCGTAATCTGTCAATATCAGCTGACCTGGTAGTCGTGACCAGTCAATATCAGCTGACCTGGCAGTCGTAATCTGTCAATATCAGCTGACCTGGTAGTCGTGACCAGTCAATATCAGCTGACCTGGCAATCATGACCTGTCAGAATCAGCTGACCTGTCAGTCGTGACCTGTCAGTACCTGTCAGTCGTGAGCTGTTAGAATCAGCTGACCTGGCTGTCGTAACCTGTTAGAATCAGCTGACCTGGCAGTCGTAACCTGTTAGCAATCAGCTGACCTGGCAGTCGTAACCTGTTAGAATCAGCTGACCTGGCAGTCGTAACCTGTTAGAATCAGCTGACCTGTCAGTCGTAACCTGTTAGAATCAGCTGACCTGGCAGTCGTAACCTGTTAGTGTCAGTTGACCTGGGAGTCGTAACCTGTTAGAATCAGCTGACCTGGCAGTCGTAACCTGTTAGAATCAGTTGACCTGGGAGTCGTGACCTGTCAATGTCAGTTGACCTGGCTGTCGTGACCTCCCAGCTTAACATTTGACGTTGTCGCTACGTTGTGACATGGTTTTGCAACAAACTACAGACACTTGTGATAGTGTAATTTTGTAGACTTCCAGGGAACGTGTCACAACGTTACCTTGTTGACGCTCACAAAAACGTCGAAACAAACGTTGCTACAACGTTACTTTTGACAAGCATAGCTAACGTGACTTACGTGGTCGATCATTAATCTTAGTAAGAAGGTGAATATACTCAAATTATATAATTGTATCACATTGTGAGCTGTTATTCCCAAGTTAATAAAACAAAGTTGTGACATCGTAACGACACAACGTTGCTGTAACGTTTAACAGCGACGTTTATATAACTTTTTCTTCACAACATTCACGACGTTGTCGCAACGTTGTTAAAACGTAAAATTCCAACTTGATTTTTCACAACGTTGTTACAACGGTATCTGTTACCTGGGCTGTCAGTGTCAGCTGACCTGGGAGTCGTGACCTGTCAGTGTCAGCTGACCAGGGAGTCGTGACCTGTCAGTGTCTGCCATCTAGCAGACACCAGTAATTCTCGTCTCTTAATACAATGCCAACATGAATTACCGTAACAATATAACGTGTGAGACATTGGGTGGCAGGCTCCATTGTGACACACTCAATGAGAATGATTGCATCGTCATAAGATATGATATCAGTGAGGAATGCATGAGGCTAGCTTGGCAAGTTTTGCTGCGCCAACACCATGCGAAATGATCTACTGTTTCGCGGGAGCAAATGCAATCACATATCAAATCATCTTGTTGTTAAAAGCATGTTATAGTCAAAATATAGTCAAAACACTACTGCAAGACTTTTCTTATGCAATACATGTCCGATTGATATCGACAGATTAAGTGACCTCTATTGTTTGACGTCTATGCTGACGATACGGATTAGATATCGTCTATACGCGTCCTCTATTGAGTATCTGGTGATACCCGGCCATCGTGTGCGATGCGAAGTACGTACTGATGCACGTGCAAATCTGTGGCAGATTTCCGCGATAGGCAGAGTATTTGGAGATACGTCAATCATAAGAAGTCAAGTTATGGCTCTGATTCATGGTGGGTCACGGGATCCTATAGAGTGCTAGTGACAGCCACGGTGGTAACATACTGTCCGTGTTGGCAGTGACAGTGACAGTAACAGTGACAGAGGCAACACACTGTCGGTGCTGTCGTTGACAGTGTCAGTAACGGTGGTAACACACTGTTGGTGCTGTCGGTGACAGTGACAGTGACGACACACTGTCGGTGCTGTCAGTGACAGTGGCAGTGACGGTGGTAACTCACTGTCGGTGCTGTCAGTGACAGTGACAGTGACGGTGGCAACACACTGTCGGTGCTGTCGGTGTCAGTGACAGTGACAGTGACGGTTGTAACACACTGTCAGTGCTGTCGGTGACAGTGACAGTGAAGGTGGTATCACACTGTCGGTGCTGTCGGTGACAGTGACGGTTGTAACACACTGTCGGTGCTGACAGTGCGCCTGAATGACTCATTGTTGTTATTCTCATCAGCCCAGTGCGTCCAGCGCCTGTGACGGAGTGTTCCCATGAGACGGAGTGTTCCCATGAGGAGGGCTCTGGGAGCTCCAGCGGCACTAATCATATCACGGCCAGAATACAGGGACGCTCTGTTTGATGCCATCTGTTTAGTTTAATTAGATTCAAGCCAATTCGGCCCAGCTAGGCTTACAATTACGTAAACCCATCAGTGTCTGAACACCAAGCAGTACTTAGACGTGCGAGGCAACGGACAGGGCTTTCCACGGTGACGTTTCCATCACCACACCGAACTGCTAGCGCTCTCCAAGAACAACTCAACGGCGAGCTTTCTTCGCTTTTGACTATCCATGCTGCTGGTTTTACGTCGGTGCAGCGTTGCAGCGCGTGACTGACGGGTGACGCGCAGACCACTCCTGACCGCGTGACATCACCGCTGCACCAGCCGCCCACGCCGTGACATCATCCCCAGCAGTGACGTCACACTCCAGCCCGCCCACGCCTCTGACGTCACCGCCGGACGCGCGTCACTCTGCCTTCCTCCCCGCTCTCTCCGCGTCACGGGGTCCGGCGTGGGTCCGGCGCTGGTGTTTACGCACTGCTGACCCGCGGAGCGTGCCCTTGAAGCGGCCGCAGAGGAGATCGCCGCGCGGCCGCCGGCGACACACGGTGCGATAACCGGTCTGGCGGCCGTCCAGAGAGGTCGGCAGTCACCTGACAGCCTGCCGGGCCAGCAGCCACTCTCTCTCTCTCTCTCCCTCCCCGATCGCCAGTTCAGGAGAGCCGGCCCGCCGCGCTGGTCATCAGTCAGCAGTGCTGTGTGTGTGTGAGAGAGCGGCACTCGGCAGTGCAGTGCTGTGTGAAGGGACAGCAGCCAGACAGCCAGACAGCGGCCAGCGCATTGAGCGCCAGCTGCGAGCTGTACAGTGGAGACGCACCGAGAAGAGCGCCGTGTGAAAAAAACTGGCCAGCGGGAGACCCGTGAAGTGAGACGCGGCCGGAATTTTCGCGGAGACTTGCTGAGTGAGTTTTTGTCCACTGGAGTTAGCGGAGACAGAGCAGTGAAGGGTAGCAGCTGCAGCCCAATCCGAGCGGCCGGAGTGATGGAGATCGACGTGGGGTCGACCGCGGGGCCGGCGCCGCCCCCGAAGCAGCGCACCGCCTGGACGGAGGCGGTCGAGGCGAGCTACCAGCGCAGCACGCCGGCTCGCAGCGAGCTGACGCCGGCCGTCTCGCCGGAGCCCTCTGAGCCCGACTCAGCGTTGCCGTCAGCGTCTGTCGCTGAGGTCAGCCTGACGGACTACAGCGGCCAGCGGCTGGAGTACGCGCGGCCGCTGGGCGTGTACCAGTCGGTGGTGGCGCCGCACGAGCTCGGCTACCCATCCGGCCTGCACCGGCTCGGCCGGCTGATGGTGATGACCGTGGTGACGTCACTGTGCCTGTACCGACACACGGGGCCGCTGCTGTCCGGGCTGGTCTTCACACCACCGCCGCTGCCTCCGCTCGACATCGAGACCTTCGTCGGCAGTGTGCGCCTCAATGTGATCTAGCCAGAGATCAGGACTAGTCACTATAGACGGATCGGCGTAGTGAGGTGTAGAAAGCTGCAGTATTTCGTAACGAGACCGTGAAGATGAAAGCCGGTCCGATAGAAGAGTGGAGAGTGTACCTGAACGAACAGGCTGTGAGCTGTGTGGTGAGGCGGGTGTGCCTTACCTGTGAGCTGTCTGCTGTTTGTTGTAAACCTGATGTGCTTTTAGCTGTGAGCTGTGAGCTGTCTGCAGAGATCTGGCCTTTACTTGAGCTGCGTCGTTGGGATGTTATGGGTGGGGCACTCCTAGGTCACCTTTTAAGGGTGGCGGTTAAGAAAAAAAAAAACCTCTGTAGAGCCGGGCGTTGCCTTACCTGTGAGCTGTCTGCAGAGCGGGCGTGCCTTACCTGTGAGCTGTCTGCAGAGATAGGGTGGCCTTATTCTGTGAGATGTCTGCAGTAGGCTGGCCTTACCTGTGAGCTGTCTGCAGAGATGGGCTGGCCTTACCTGTTGGAGATGTCTGCAGAGATGGGCTTGGCCTTACCTGTGAGATGTTTGCAGAGATGGGGCTGGGCCTTACCTGTTGAGGTGTTCTCACAGACGATAGGCTGGCCTTACCTGTGAGCTGTCTGCAGAGATGGGGCTGGCCTTACCTGTGAGCTGTCTGCAGAGATAGAGAGACTAGAGAGACTTACCTGTGAGCTGTCTGCAGAGATGGCTGGCCTTACCTGTGAGCTGTCTGCAGAGATGGGCTTGCGCCTTACCTGGAGCTGTCTGCAGAGATGGGCTGGCCTTACCTGTGAGCCTGTCTTGCAGAGATAGGCTGGGTCCTTACTGTAGCTGTCTGCAGAGATAGGGCTGGCTACTGTGAGCTGTTTGCAGAGATGGGCTTGCCTTACCTGTGAGCTGTCTGCAGAGATAGGCTGGCCTACTGTTGAGCTGTCTGCAGAGCCGTGCGTGCCTTACCTGTGAGCTGTCTGCAGAGCATGGGCTGCCTTACCTGTGAGCTGTCTGCAGAGATGGGCTTGGCCGTTACCTGTGAGGCTGTCTGCAGAGATAGGCTGGCCTTTAACCTGTGAGCTGTCTGCAGAGATGGGCTGGCCTTAACCAGTGAGCTGCTGCAGAGATGGGCTGGCCTTACCTGTGAGCTGTCTGCAGAGCCGGGCGTGCCTTACCTGTGAGCTGTCTGTTTCATCTGTGAGGCGTGAGCTGTGTGACGTGCTGGCTCTGTTTAGCTGTGTCATGTTTAGCTGTCTGTCATGTTGAGGCCTTGAGGGTGTTTCGCTGTGACCTGTCTGTCCGTGTTTAGGTATTTACTCTTTAGGGCGTTTAGCTGTGACCTGTCTGTCCGTGTTTAGGTATTTACTCTTTAGGGCGTTTAGCTGTGAGCTGTCCGCTATGTTTGGGGTGTCAAGCTGTGAGCTGCGAGCTGAATTCTATGCGGTGCCACTGTGTGTGTTCTGCGGAGACCTGGTGATGTGATGAATGATGTGAGTGTTGGTCCAGCGTCTGAGCTCTCTGATGAGAATGGCGGACAGGCGTGTGTGAGAGCTGTTTGAGCTGGCAGTCAGCCAGAGAGACATCACGTGCGGCCGCGCCCCGGCGACATCACGTCGCTATTCAGCGCGCTTCTGACAGTCCGCGTCCGAGAGGTGTGCGCACCCCCCGGCTGCGAGCCGTCAGCGTTTGCCGGCTGTCGGCCGCTTGTTACTGCTAACAAATAGCTCCGGCCGCCACCGCCGAGCTCAGTACGTGGGGAGGCGCCCCACCTGTCCGGGGCACCGGTGTTTATCTCCAGCGACTGGCGACAGACGACTGAGGGCCGGCGGTCCCAGGGGCACACCGGGGTCTTCCGCGACCGGATCACAGTAACGCCCGGCAGCCCTGCTGCTGGCAGCAGCAGCAGCAGGCAGCAAGCAGCAGCAGCAGTGACAAAGCAAGCAGCGCAGCAGTTTGACAGCGGCAGCGGCCAGCGCAGCGCGGGCAGTGGCGGTGAAGACTCCTGTGCTGGCAGCACGATGCAGACACAGAAGACTCCTTTGTATCTAGCGGGACGGGTATAAACAGTGGCCGCTGCCGCTCCGAAATAGCGCCAGCTAGTGAACCGGGGCGGCGACAGAGGCCGCTGCAGTGGGCTGCCGGCTGGTGTGGCCGCCGGAGGACCACACAGACCGCTGCAGCACCGACCGGAGCACCTTCCAGCGGACCATCAGAGGACCGTCCGGTCCAGCGGACCACCAGAGGACCGCCCAGACCGACGAGAACACCGTCCTGAGCACAGACCGACCGGAGCACCGTCACGAGCACCGTCAAGAAGTCTGCCAGAGGACAGTCTGGTCCAGTAGAGACCGTCACGAGGACCGTCCATTAGACCGACAGGGGACCGTCTAGAGGACCACCGGAGGACCGTCCGCGAAGGACCACCGGAGGCCCTCCACGGGACTACCAGGTATTTACAGTGAGATTACCAGGTATGAGGACAGTGACAATCGCACGAGACCTAGTGGACTGGACGTGGCCATCAACTGATTGAAAGCTGGCCTCTCCACTGACCAATCTGGACTTATTGATAGCTGGCCTCTTTACTGACCTATCTGGAAGAGTTATGCCTGCGAAGAGTTAAGTCTTGTACGTGGCCGTCCGCCAAACCGGCGTATCCAATTTCGACGGACGTGCTGTGACTCGCTGAGAGCTGCTTTTGGTGGAAAGACTCAGTACAGAAGAGGCGTTAATCACTGACTGAGCCCCCAGACGTCAGTCAGTCCTGTCAGAGCCTCCACCGTCCGGTAACTGCCCGGCGCTCGTCCGCCGCTCGTTTTACGCCCCTAACGAGCTCTACGGAGCGTGACCGGCGGTCGGTGAAACGGCGGCTGAGAGGCGCGCCGAGGGCCTTCGAGTGCCGCGCCGCGTGCGTCAATCATGTCCGGCTCGTCGGAGCGCTCAACAACCGTCCCGCCTGAGACCAGGGAGCGCAGTGATGGCGGCCCGGTGACCTCTGACGCGGAGTCCTCGGTGGGACGGAGTGGGGCGGATTGCGGAGCGGCGCCGATGCCGCTGCCGGTCGCCCTGCTGACACCACCGGCCGAGCCGAGCCTGGCCAAGCGGCTGTCGCGCTGTGAGATGGACATCGGTCTGGACGTGATAGAGGAGGACGACAGGCGGCACAGTGATGCCGACGTGGTTCACCTGGACGCGCTCCACTACCGGCTCAGTCTGTACCTGAACGATCCAGAGCCGGAGCAGCGGCGCCGCTCGCGGTACCAGGTGGCGCGCCGCAGCAGTGAGCTAGTACCGCGGCCGACCGGCACTGGAGCCTCTCCCTACCGACGCCACTCGGAGATGACGACGCCCGGCGCTGCCGCCGGCGGCCGGCGCGTGTCCCGGCACCATTCGGAGCTGTCTGTCGCCTCCGGAGGCCGACGGGTGGCGAGGCGGCACTCCCGCCGGCCCTCGTCTCGGCCCGGATCGCGGTCTGGATCGCGGCTCGGCTCGCGCGCAGGCTCGTGCATCGGCAGCACGCGGCGGCTACACTGTACGGAGTCGAGCCTGCTGCCATCTAGTGAGCTGGAGCCGAAGGAGCGTCGCCGCCGCCAGGTGGTGCTGGCGGTCATGGCCGGGGCGTTCATCATCGTCTCCATGTCGGTCGGCCTCATCTTCGTCATGCTCTACCTCACCTCCTCCGAGGGTAGTGTGGACGGGAACGACGGTAAGCAACCATACATGACAATGATTCGTTTTTATGAGCCAACATGTGCTTCTAACAGACATTGTGTTCGGATCCCAAAACGGATTTATCGGATCTGATCTGTTGGAATCTGGATCCCGATCCGCTGGGACATGATCCACTCACAAATTGTGCGATGGATCACTGGGATCATAGGTCCGTCTAATATTGTCGACAGAATCCGACTGGATCCGAGATCACAAGACACCCATTTTGGCATTGGGTCCATGGGATCCCATATCCGCCATTATACCATTTGTGTAATTTTCGGAACATTTTTAAAGTAATGTCCAGTAACCCAACCAAATTTTCAATTCTCGTGCGTGGGATTCAATTTGTATACTAGCATGTGGTTAAATGCCTTAATTAGTTAAGTTCTATGTTCGCATAAATACTAATATATTAATGGCATAATAAAGACACTTTGGGTCCGAGATTCCGTAGATCCGTTGGGGAAGGCTGGCATAGATCCCACTTTCATAAGCTTAATAATGAGGATCCGAAACTGGGGTTGCATCACACCACCGCATTCCGAAGCAAATAAGGGCTCTAAATAATCGACCAGGAAGATTTCCACTGAGATCCATAAGATCACAATGTTGTAATTCTACATAGTAGGTCGGGATCTCGCATGTGAGGAATCAAACATTCCAACATTGCGTTTATCGAGAGATCCTCGGGATCATAGATTCCTGATTTCTAAAGATCCATGCACATGTCGGCTTCTAATACAACATTTTCGCATGCATAATTGCCAGAGGGATACCGTTTAAGTTTTTAGCATCGACCTCGTTTTAATTAAACAAATGTATTTAAATGAATGCGTGTCAGATCACTTTCGTCTTCCCAACAGCCGGTCCACCGTCATCTGTGACGCCCAGTAAAGCCGGACGGTAACGTGGCCGCCAGCCACCTCTTTACGGACCACTCTGTGGCGGCGCAAAGAGATGCCCCGCCCCCAGGGAAGGAGGCCGTCTTCAAGGCCGCTTCTGTAGCTCCTTCCTGTGGTAGAGGGTACTGAAATCCCACTGCAGATCACTCCGCTGGTATCTCACTTTGACCCACTTTATCCCTTCTCCTTCATGCCATGGTTGCGCAATAGCACAAACGTGCCAAAGTGCCCTTAAAGGGACACTGCCACCTTCCCAAAAGTTCTCACATGTACGCCGCTTGTGGTGTTTAGTATGAAGTTACTGCTGCCGAACACGATTATGACATTTATTGCTCACAAACATTGGTCAATTTAATAAAATCTACGTTTTAATATTTGGGCTGATGACGTAATATGAAGGAATTTTTGGGAATAAATAAAACCTTCACGCTGCCATAAATATGACTAGAGTATGGCTAATGCATGGCCGAGAGTTTGGCTAATGGTAAAACAAGTCGACTGTAATAAACATTTCGTAAAGAGAGACGACTACATCGGATCAGGGTCCCCGTTCAAATACACTGGGGACTGGGGATGTATATACGATCGTATCATTAGACCTGAAATCTCGGAGACAATTCTCTGTCCGATTTCGAACACACCCAGTTTGTGTTTTGTATAGTTCTCTATAACTTTTCATAACCATGTATTCACCTAATTATCTCAGTGAGCCAAAGGCCACTCGACAAATATGGCTATGCTCGACTCAAATAGAATGTTAAGGTGCGCAGTGTCCCTTTAAAGGGACACTGCCTCTCCGGATGAAATATCGCAAAAACATCTAAAACAAGTTTTAGGGACTACAATATTAAATATATTAAAATCACGTAACTCTTATGCTACCAAAAAGCAGCACCATTAATTACAAAACTATAATTTATTTCATTTTTTCACTGTAAATAAGAGCTACTGGGAAAAACGGTTAATGTGACCTTGAGGGATTTCCCACACCAGATTACTAGATAAATTAATGGCACGATTAGAAGCGCCCAAATAACGATTGTCATTTGCCGCGAAACCCTGTCACACATGTAAACGCATGAGACATTTGCAGGAGTATTGTACCTACGGTAAACCGGCAATAAAGTGGATACGTCATAAAACCATATGAATTTGCGCTTGTATAAGACCCACGCTGGGACATTTTTCTGCACCGTAAAACTACAGCCGTCCGCTGATGGGCGACACGTAGTGCATACGCCGGGCGGATTTTTTCTCTAGCGCATCTGTGTTTTAGAAATACCCAGTGTACTTTGCCGGAATTATGGTTTGACCGTAGGATAATGGATCCGGTACTGCAAACGATGTTTTTGCAGGCATATTTCGTGGACGGAACAGGGGTGGCACGTGTGCACGGCAGTGTGACCCAGAGTTTTACCTGTGCAACATTGCCAGTGGTAGTGGTCTCCAGCCTCACACAAATTTTAGCTTTATAGGTCAGCCGTTCCTCAAGCTACAGCGGATAATACTTTCTGACAGCCCCTGACCGGCACGTGTCACGCGCCGTGATGACCCATCACAATGATAAAACACCTGTCAATAATCATAATGTCATTGCATGGGGCTATCATATGGCGAAAAACCGCTTGTCATCGGATGTTAGGGTTCAAAAGATATAAGCTTCTGACCAGACGTCGCGGTCTGGCCCGGCCGGGTCGGCCGCTACATGTGAGAAAAATCCGGTATTCAATGAGGACTCGCTCCACGCTTCGCGCTCGCTCGTAAAAACAATGTAAACAATCCGATACCAAAAAACCTCGATTGGAAAAAACTTCATTAATACTGGGAAATCAAAATCCCTTCGTTAAAGTCAAAAAACCTTTCTGGGTAAAAATATTTCATTCATCGGCAAAAATACTTCCTTCATGCCTATTATTGATTTAAATCAGGCATAATAAGACATTACATGTTTTCTGACATAACAAATTTCGGTGGAATGCTAAAGCAAAAAAAATCAACAATTTCCATAGTTGCACAAGGCTGCAATTAATTGATTTTGGTACGTAGTGGTGGCGACCGTCGCTCATTGGCTGGAAGAAAACTGAACTTTGAACGACGATATTGGGCCACTGGGCGCGAATTTAAAAAACGGACCTCATGGTGCTTATAAAATCCGGTTGATCTTTAACATATCATTTTTTTTTTCTTTGAACGGACAGTGACAGTAAGAAATACGTTAAATGGATCATAAGACCTTCTCGAATGTCTTCTAATAATTTTATGGAGGATGGAAGCGATGCAACAATATTTATCGAACGTTATTAACCCACTTTTCACGAATTTTATATATTAAAAAAGCTATTTGATAAGCTTTTGTTATTAATTACATTCAAATTATATCAGCACTAGCAATTCTGGTCCAAATGCAAAAGAAGGAAACATTTCGCTCTAAATGCAAAGTGAGCCATATATTGCGCTCTTAATACAAACAATGCACAATGTAAACACTTGGTGTAAACACACAGTATAAACAAAGTTGGTGGCAATTGCCGAACATGTGCGCTGCAATCGTCGAAATGTTTCCCAACACGGCTACTAAATTATACACAGACCCAAGGGCATCGATCCGGATGTTGAAGCAGGACGATGCATACCGGTCATCAGCCGAATCATATCGCCTATAATACAAATGGTTTTCTAAGCATCAATCTCAACTGATTTCCCCATGACGGTGCCAAAGGAATTAGTCTGCATACCTTTAATTGTTATTTTGAAGGCTTAGAATGGTCGGCCGGTGGTCATCCCTTCAACCTTTGGATCAGGGCGTTTGGAGTCAACTATTATTGGAATGATACGTGGATGCCCGAGTCATTAAGAATGACATTATAATTTATATCTGATTTGCATGGACTGAGTAATGTAACGACTAGTGATGAACCAAATGATGCCTTTTCCCGCTATTTGGGACCCATAATCATTGTAGGAGATGCGGAAGAAAAGGCACGGATTGACGTGTTTATTTCTACGATTCTGACCAGGAAGCACTTATTTGCGTGGAACGCAAACGAAGTTTGAACGTGATTTTGGTATACTTAGAGACATTTTCAAGCTCTATGACTAAAATCTGCAGTATAACTTATCCTCGTTTACCAAACTGCTTTGCCACCTCCAATAAAGTGGAAAAAGGTCTTATGATACCTTTAAATAAAACGTAAATTGAATGGAAATAGCCTGTAAAACTCTTCCGTCGGGATTTAGTATTCAACATCTCTGTGTTTGCACACGGCCGAGGGGGCCAGTATATCCCCATGACGTCTTTGTTTTATTTCTTGGACGTGTGTTTGACGTAATAACCGGATTATGATGATGATGCATTGCAAATTGACGGCAGTAGCTTGCCAGCAACATCCTCCTAACATCGCATCGTTTCTGCCCGGTGCCTCAACACCGAAGGAACTTTATCAGACTCCGTTTGTAAGGCATGGCCCGTAGCTAAATATTTAGCAGCGCTCTCCCTTATTGTTTAGATAGCCTGGACGTTTCCTTCATGACGTGTTCTCGCGTCGTAATGGTTGCAGGTGAGCTGCAGGTGGGTTGCAGCTCTCTGGTAGGGCCTATTTTACAATGTTAACTGGGGGGATTTGTCCCCCATAGTGCCTTGAAATTCCCTCCGCCCCAGTGAACGCAAAAATCCTCGCAGTCGACGGTAAGAAAACGCTAACAACTTCTCGCTGACTAAACGGAGCGAAATTCCCCCCAAACTCGAAGTCTAGATTCGCCAGTGGAAATCCCCAGTAATTTTTGGTATAGAGGCCTTGCTATCTAGTATCTAGGTATAACAGCTAGATCTACATCAGTGGTTCCCAAACGGTGGGTCATGACCCCATTTGGGGTAACGGAGCCATTCTGCTGGGGTAACGAAGGCCTGTAAAGTTGAACCATACAATATGTTACGCTAAGACAGCTTTCATGCAGCCCTCGGCTAACAATATAACTTTTCGGTGCTCCTTGTCGGCAACGAAGCCCAGAATTGAGAAATTGGTGAAAAAGGAAATACATACATGTGCGCTCTCAGTCTGTGTTTTTATTGCGAGTTGCGACGCTGCAATGGAAGTGTGTAAGCAGGTGCAACCAACACATTGGGATTTTTTACTGTATAAATTTTGAAGGGTGGGTTAATGGCCTCCTCCATGACTGCTGGAAAGGGGTAATTTTGTCGGGAGGGCTGGGAACCACTGATCTACGTATACGGACATGCTGTGCACGAGCTGCTCAGGATATTTTCCAAGTGTCATTCCGTTTAAGTTAGATTCTTCTGATACCTACACAAGGTTGACAAAACGATCAATGTATAGAATGGACCTAATTTCAGGTGTTGCTCAATCGCATTCGACACGGTCCAGATAAATAGTTTTATCCAATATAGAGTTGAAGAATTTGTCTGTTCGTCGACCCAATCCCATTCTGTACATGCTGATTCAAACAAATGCATGATTTTTATAGCATTATATACTGATTGTGATAGGTTTGACATGTGGTATGTATAATGCGACACATATACGGCTTATGCTGAAAGATAAGCTTTTAAAGATCAGTAGTAATATGTTAGGAGCATATTTTGAGATAAATTGCTCTGATTTACTACAATCTGTGCATGCTAAATGGAGTAAAACCTTTGATCCCTTGGAGTAATCACCACTCGTCGGCTCTGAAAGTATTCAGCACTGCATGATAAATTGTCAAAACAAACAAATATGAACATACGCAGACTTGTGACGACTCATATTGTTTTGAGTCGACTCAAGGATCTGACTCAACAGCCGAAAAACTGACATGACTCTTGACTCAAGCAGGGCTGGTAAAAAGTGCCAACTTACTGGATGAAGTTGGCGCCAAAATATGACCTCCAAGAGCTGCTCGCGGGGCCAAAAATTCCACTTGTCAATTTTTGATTTGCACTTTGGTCATCAATTTTGGTAAAAGTAATGCATAACAACACAATGCATAACTTTTTAAATTGGCGCCAAGATTTTCCTTTTATCCCTTGGTTGTGAACCCCCGGATGTTGAACCCCCAGAGTGGCATCCCCAACCATCGGGGCCAACCAAGCTTCGATGAGATCAAACCGCCCATTTTTCTCAATCGAAATAATATCTCAAAAAAATACGTGTCCTAAAATGTCCCTAAGGTGGTAACTCTGATGATGGTGGTAACTTCTAAAAGTTGGCAGTTCAGCTGGGCTCGCCGCCCGGGGCGCGCGCCAACTCTGTTTTGAAGATAGGGGCCACCGTCGGCCCTATCAATTTTTTAAACAGCGGCCCATCTCTGTTCTTGGGAAATACTTTGCGAAATTTATCCGACGACTGCGAAATATCAAGGTTATCTTGGGTGCTTTAAGTTTAGATAGTGATATCTCGAGATTTTGATGGTGGGTAACACCTGTTGTTCTTTAGCCTTGGTAAACCGGCTTTGGCCACTACCTCATGAGAGTGCCGTGTTATCTTATAGCCGCAATTGGTCGAGCCTTTTGAATATTGATCCTGCTTCTGACGTCAAAGTGACGTCAAAATCTTTTTTTTTAAAACTAACCATAAGCATGGTAGCGTGCAACGTGACGTCACAACAACGGAAATGTTTATTGCCAGACTTGACCATCGTCCTTTCGTGATGCACCTAGTATATAGGCAAGATTCGTTACTAGTAAACTTGGCAAGGCCCCTATGGCAAGATTACTTTGTAATGTGGTACGGACGTGACCAGACGTGACTTCAATACAGGTACGGCCTTGACTACGCTGTAGCGCTGCTTCTGGCCACCACAACTGTTAACAAGGTTTATTTAGATCACGATTCACGGTGAATACAATATAGATCATATAGATAAACCGTGTGCTCACATATTTTGTGGATTTGTATGTACTTTTAAACGATTTTTGCCGCCCCCAAGCTTTTCTGTAGAAGCTATACCCCTGTATGTAGATAGGTATTAGGTATGTGTTATAACCCTCACATGGTCTTTCTGTTCTTGTTCCGAGATTTTGACGTGCCCAAAAATCATTCTTGAAATACAGGCGCGGAATCCAGGGGCGCTTGGGCGCGCGCCCCCCCTGATCAGGATTTTTTCCAAAAGTTGCGGCTCCCCCTGACCGAAAATCCTGGATCCGCGCCTGAATACATCATTAATTTGCAGCTTTGCCGCTATAATGTTTGGGCACGTCAAATTTACCGTTCTAAGCCGGCATTTGATTTATGGAAGCTGTCCTCAATTAAATTAATAATAAAAATGTGGCACAACTATCCGCTCATATCCGCAATATAGCTATGTATTTAATTCTGCATTGTCTGTGGTATTTAAATTTAAATATGATAAATAAGGCTTTATTATATATTTCCAGCCCAACAAGCATTAAGTCTTGTATACTATAGCAAATTATTTTAGTTGAATGTTGAGTAACTGGAACCTTTTCGAAAATAGCACGCGCTATACGCAAGTTATTACTTAAGATACTGGAGCGGCCAAGAGTGACGCACACTGGAGCTGCATTGCATGAATGATGGTCAAATATGATATTCATTTTGTACGTAGCGCCTTATGTGGCTGGTGTCGTATTGAAAAACAGGCGCAAAGCAAGTTAATCTACTAATATTTTAGCCATAATACTTTACTTTAATCAGTTTTACCCCAAGGCAACACAATACATTTTTTCTTCATATTTGACCATCATCCCTCAATGTGCTTACATCAGTTGTGCATCACTCTCTTTGGCCGCTCCAGTACCTCCAGCAATAGACTGCTAAAATAGTGCATGCTATTTTTCGAAAAGGATCCAGTTCTCAACATTCACTTAATAATTTGAACTAATAGTAATATGTATGTCTTCTTTTTTCTTCCTTAAATTGAAAACTCAATGGAAAGCTGACGTAAATTTAGATCCTTAATGCCTTGCTGCTTCAATGGTTTGAAAAATGGTCATAGAGCAACTGCTTTAACCACGGGACACACCTATCCAGACTTATGCCTGGATTCCAAAGTTAGATCTAGAATTCCCAGTGGATCCCCTGGTAAAAATGAAAGAAGATTGTTGATCCTAGTGGGTCCCTCTGCATAAATGTATGAGGTCCCTGGTATTCCCTCTGGATCCATCCGGCAAATAAATGCTTCAGGATCTGGGAATCTCAGTGGATCTCTAATTTAAAGTTTAGCCTTTGAATCCTGAAACACAAGCTGCAGGACTGACATAAAAAACAATTGTGGTATTTTTTTGTGTATGTACTATGTACCATGAAGATTATTAGTGCCTGCAAATTTTCATTGTAAAGATGTTACCTATTACAAACATCTATATTTTATAAATTTGTAATGATACAATAGCAATATGGAAAGGTAACAGTGTGGCCAGGATCTGAATTGGATCTATCAGCCTAAAATACATCAGGATCTCGACCTTTTGGTGGATCCTTGCTTATTTTGTGCCTGGGGTCCTAGTGTCCCATGTGGATCCCAGGACACAGGGGCCCAGCATATTTCTAAGATCCCAGCTGGTCCCAGAATCCGGCACATGTCTGGTCCTATCTTTCAACTTTTATACTATTAGATGGAACAAGTGTCATATCATCTCATTCCATAAGCATGAAAATGAGAGGTTAGGAACTAGGAAATGTCTGAACGGTTAGACTTTTACCCCATATGTTGATCAGTGAACTGAGGATTGGGCAGTAAAAATTAGTTTCAGCTGCTTTAATGTGATCAATCACAGTAATCAGCATGGTATGGGGTACCAACTAGTTGCATGACATATAGGCATTTGTGCACACATGCCACAAATGTCTTTGAACATGATCTAACACCAGTAGGTACCTTCAGCAAATTAGCATTTGTCTTCCAGCTCCAATATTAACCTAAAAGCTAATCTTGCAATAACATTTTTTAAGATAGCATTGTTCCTACATAGATTGAGGCCGACTTGCTAACCTCACTCAAAGTATTATACCTCACCATCTTTTTTAGATTCAAAGCGTACCTCCAATGCACATACTCAATCCTAAAACAAACAAATGTTTTGGGTTCAGGGCTCAAGTCCAAGTCCTCAGGGTTCAACAAAACTACCGTCAACATGTCTCACAATCAGACATGTGCCAAGGCCAAAAAATAGGATCCAAGATCCACAAGATCCAACTACAAACTGTTTTTNCAGCTACTAGCTGTGTTTGATTAACCGCTAATAGTCCTGTCAACGACGATTGTGGTGGATGATGGAGGAGAGGACGCTGCCTAACTGACAGAGTCCGTGTAATAGAAACGGACACTCAATCACACTTTTCACACCTTGAACAAAAGAGGGCTTATGCTTGGAGTACTTTTGTAGTAGACACACATAACCCGTCCTTAGCCGTCGCCGCCGTCTCCCCTGTATTGAAGAATTCCGGGTTCTTGGGTCGGGACCGCTTACTGAAAGGATTGTTATTCGCCATTATTGCCTCGTGATCACTGGGATCACTGGTGAGCAGGGTATGGGCAGCTACCGCCTGCCCACTTCAAGTCATAGGTAATCGACCGGCACAATGACCAGCACAGTGACGAAAACTCGAAGTCACCGGAGGTTTTCATAACAGAGATGATTAATTAATAACAAATTATTCCGTGACCAATTCGCATCCATTTCAAAAGAGATGAAAATCAGTTGTCAAACAAGTAAACCTTGATAGCTGATAGCGTGTTTTTTTATTTAATCTCTGCGAAAGTGTAAATCCGTAGTGTAAATCCCATCTGCTGGTGCTGACATCACACAAACATGCAGCTAAAGTTCCATAAGAGTACGGTTCGTCTACTAGCAGAAATGTAAACGGATCCCGAAAACAGATTTCGGGAGCTGTGCTCTCTAAGACCCTCTCCACTATAGACCTATAGTATAGGTGGCAAGCAAAGCTTCGTTGCGAGTCAACTAGTCACGTGACCCGCTGACCGACTTGACCCAGCCCGCGGGGAGGGTGGCCGGGGTCATTTCCGGATTGGCACCCAGTGCGCGCGGACTAGGTGTCCAGCATAGTTAAATCGCAGTCTTTGTCGGCCCGCTGCCGGGCTGTCGGCATGTTGAACGGCGGGATGACCCATGGTCAGGTTGCCGAGAAACTGGGCGTCACTCGTCGCACCATCTGCCGCTGGCTGGCCCGCGACAGACGTAGACAGACCCTGGATAACTGAACGGGCCGCGGGAGGAAGAGCTCTGTCATCCCAGTGGTCAAAATCGTAATGGCCAAGTCGGCGCTGAAAAGAGGCCAGCCAACAAGAAAACTGGCGCGGACGCTGACGGCTAGCGGTTACCGGGTATCTATACTATCAAAGTCGACGGTGCACAGATACCCGAGGAAATAAATCCCTGAGACTAAAATCCATCAAACCCCGCCTCCAGCCAAGGCTGACGGAGTCGCAGAAGCGCAAGATGCTGGAGTTCGCCATGGCGAGGCGTAACTGGATCGTCCAAGACTGGAGACGGGCCCTGTTCACGGACGAGTCTCCGTTTGAACTCTTGCACCCGCCCAACCGGCAAAACGACCATGGGTCATCCCGCCGTTCACCATGTCGACAGCCTGGCAGCGTGCCGACACAGACTGCTCTTTGACCATTATGAACACCTGGTCCGCGCGCACTGGGTACCATTCCGGAAATGACCCCGGACCCCCTACCGGCGGGCCGGATCATGTCGGCCAGCGAGTCACGTGACCAGTGGACTTGCAACGAAGCCCTTAGGGCCGGTCCTGGCGAAATTCCATTCGCAGTGCGCCCAACTGGGGGAAATAGAGCTCGTGGAAGGGTGTGACATCAAATTGTGGGCAGGGGCTGGTCAAAAAGTGCCAACTTACTGGATGAAGTTGGGCCAAATAGACCTCCAGAGGCGTGCTCCGGGGCCAAAAATGTCCACATTGTCATTTTGATTTGGCACTTTGGTCATCAATTTTGGTAAAAGTAAGCAATAACAACACATACTTTTTAAAATTGGCTGCCAAGATTTTCCTTATATCATTGTTGTGAACCCCCGGATGTGAACCCCGATTGTTGACCCCCAGAGTGGCATCCCCCAACCAATGGGCCACCAAGCTTTCGACTGAGATCTACCGCCGCCATTTTTTCTCAGATCGAAATATTATCGTCAAATACGTGTCCTAAATGTCCCTAAGGTGGTAACTCTGATGATGGTGGTACTCTAAAGTTGGCAGTTTTCAGCTTGGGCGCCGCCGGGGCGGCGCCACCTCTGTTTTGAAAGATAGGGGCCACCGTTCGGCCCTATCAAATCTTTACAGCGGCCCCAATCTCTGTTCTTGGGAAATACTTTGGCGAAATACTGACGCGCTGCGAAATATCAAGGGTTATGCTTGGGTGCATTAAGTTTAGGATCAGTGATATCTCGAGATTTTGATGGTGGTAACACCTTGTTGTTCTTTACCTTGGTAACACCGGTTTGGCCTACCCTCATGAGAGTGCCGTGTTATCTTCAAGCCGCAATTGGTCGAGCCTTTTGAATATTGATCCTGCTTCTGACGTCAAAGTGACCGTCAAAGTCTTTGTTTTTGTATACCATAAGCATGGTAGCGTGCACGTGACGTCACAACAACGGAAAATGTTTATTGCCAGACTTGACGCATCGTCTTTCGGATGCACCTAGTATATAGGCAAGATTGTTATAGTAACCTTGGGCAAGGCCCTATGGCAAGATTACTTTGTATGTAGGTGCGGACGTGACCAGACGTGACTTCAATCATGGACCAAGACCAAACAAGCCTACCATTGTTTTAAAATGTAGTTTAAGGTAGTCAAGGTTTTTATCCACCGTGGACAGCACCATGAGGAGGTAAGTGAACTGAAGTGAAGGGTGCTGAACGTCCCTAGGTTGTGTAAATAAGTTAGTTGAGAGGCAGTGAAGTGAGTTGAGGCAATAAATTAGTTGAGAGGCATACCTCTAGGCAGCAAAATGACATGGGGTGAGGAAAATGAGTTCAGTGACCCTGACGCAACGGGTTCTCCAGGCCAAATTGGGTGAGCTTGAAAAATTGCTCAAGTACCATCCAAATCCACAAAAAGTACAAATTCTCTCCCGGAATTGACCAACTTTGTCGTCCAAGTTGAGGGGCTAAAGTCCCCCTCAAACTGATTAGGAAAATCTAACCCTGGCCAGCGTAACGTGGCATGTTCTCAACCAGATCCCGTCAGGGCAGGTTTGCACTAACACATCACGATGGGCAGCTTTGGGAAATGCGGGCAGCTTGAAGCAAAATGTTTGGCAAGGCGGTAACATTGGGCCTGTCCAAGTCGTGCCTCCTTTATCTCTAAGCTGCTCCCAACTGGAACTGCTGCTGTGGTTAAAGAATACGACTGGACCAAGTGGGAAGCAGCTTTGAGGAGGTAAGAAGTGCGACTGGAGACAAGATTCTATAATTTGGGACAACTCACATCATTCGACCAATTTACATGATTAAATGTGATTCTGCTGACTACCCTCCAGTGTTGGAATTTTAATTTAGACCTGGGTCCCGAGAGCAGAATGACCAGCAGTTTGAGAGCAAATTTCTGACTTTTCCAGGCCATTTTCATTTACAAAAATGTCCAATCCTTTATGTTTTCAAAAGACAGTTGATTAGAGGTCAATATCCGGATATTATCCATGTGTCATTGCATTGCAGAGCTGATTGCACTGTTGAGTGTTGATGGCTCATTGTCCAGTATCTGGTAAAAAAAGAAACTAGCTAAGCTGACTTTTTAAAGATTTTTTGCTTACCATGTAACAACAGACACTGCTTTTCTAACTGACAGACCAAATGAGTGTGCTTAACCTGCAAAATTGATCATGAAAATTTTAGCAGTAATACATAAAAGAGAGTAAATGTTTCAAGAGAGCAAAACCTTGTGGANGTAAAGTATTACATATTCTGCGTTAGATCGTTATTAGGGATCTGGAAATCAACAAACACTTTCGGGTTGACGTTAAATGTTTTGTTTTTTTGTATTATGTCGATTGAAACTTCGATATGCAATAAATGATACCCATAAGTAAACTTAGCTCCTAACAGCCCGCAAGTGTTGCCGCGCCTTTCAAACGCTACAGACACCGGACGCCGTTGCCTGTTCACCTGTGGTGCCGAGTTCCGGCTATTTCCGGAGCGGCGCGTTCGAGCGGGAAGGGTAGACTGTTCCGCAGAACACCAGTGCCCGACGGAACAGTATCCGGCAGCTTCCCATGTGCAGCGCTTCCATCTGACTAGACTAGTAGTCTCCTTACTGAGCATCTGGTGACCTCTTTCTTAATCATAATAGAAATGATTATGGCAAACCAATCAACGCACTGATCATGCTGGGTTTCATTATCTTTCATGCTTGTCAATGAGTGACAGTCAGGTAGATCATGTCTGACTGGCATTACCTTAGGCTGGTACAGGGATGTAGGAACGTCTCGAAAAGTGAGGGGTCCGTAACATTTTGAGCTCGTCTTACGAGAGACCCCCTTAGGCAAAATATTTCTTTGCATATTAACGGGCTCTTCTCGCCTTGAAGAACCTTTTGCCGTCCAAAAATTTGTCACCAAGCAAAATACAACATTCTAGCAAACAAATTGACGAAAAGTGAGGGGGCATATGATCCCCGGCTACCCTGTTCCTACGTCTATGGGTTGATACCTACAAGTACAAGCTAAGCGGGAGGCATAGACACCGTCAACCGAAGACCATGTGTGGCTGTTGGTAATTTACCGTGCTTCAATGAAACGATTTAAACTGAAACTACGCTACGTATTCAGTCCAGGAATAGTTAGTATCTAAACTCAATAAGCTGACCATATCAAGCCCTGTACTAAAAATGCTTGCATTCGAAATGCAAACAACAAAACAACAGAGTAGAAGGGCGCCGAGTCTGAACTCAGGTGAAGTTCAGTATTTAGGTAACGTGATTGGCGCCGTGGGCGTCGAAAGGAGGATCCTATGGGTGACTTGTCCCCAACCTTTTTATATACCTAACATTATACCTAAGTAAGTCGCAGAAAATAATAACTTGTAAAATCCTGATATCAGGGGTGGAACTTTATATCTCTTGGGGAGGCCCCCCCCCCCAATGATGTAAAATTTTAACACTAGGCCTATGGCGTTGCATGGTAAGAAGTAAGAACTGAGTTGACATATATTAAGTTAACATTAGGGCCCCCAAGCGATTTAATAAAGTTCCGCTTGTGCCTGATATTTCCCGAATTCTAGCAGGTTGCATCGCTTCTGGATATGTGTCTTTTTCTTCACGCCGAAATAAATCCAGGACGTTGATGATTTGATATTTGTGTCTAGCTTATTGATAAATATGCGAATAATTTATCTTCGTTCCATCTTACTATATTAGTCTATATTGGTCTACAACTATGGTCTTTATGGTCTATATGGTCAATATGGTCTATCTTTGATGTCAGTGCTTTTACATTCGTCAGAGCTCCCGAGCATCTTTATTAGCTTTGCAAAACGAAATTGTTTCATAATGCCTTCTTGGCCTCATGATTCATCATTTAATTTTTTCATTTTTTCAGAAAATGTGTCAAACGATGCGTCAATTATTTGATTGCCGAATATAATCTGTATCATGGTCGTAGTTTTAGATCATTCATGAGCAGTTAAATCTCCGACAGCTTTCATTTCACAAATAGTATTAGAGTTGCACGTCGTGATTGATTTGGTGGGTGAACCGTGGACGGGTGATGTCAAACGAAATATTAATTGGTAAACCTGTCTATCCCTCATGAAAAACCCCGTTAGTAGTCGGGTATTTTCTCACAGCCCCGTTAACGTTTCGCTGTGACGGTGATGAAGTCAGCAGCTGACAGCCAGGGGAGGGAGCGGGGAGTGGTCGGACATCAGCGTGGCATCCGAGGGGTGACGGTGCCGCGCCTCTCACGTCTCCCCGGACTGCAGCTCCGTGTCAGGCGGTGTGGTGACAGACCGGCGGTGGGTGGCCGGCGGGCCGCCATACCGCCAGGAATACCTGCTCATTAGTCATCGGCGCCGGCGACAAAACGGTGTCGTGACAGGCGGGCCGGGCGGCGCCACAGCCACGCACACCACACACAGCCCGGCACCGTAATGCTCGACTGCCGGTCTGGGTGGGGGACGGGGGACGGGGGGACGGGGGTCGGAGGGGACAGGGGGCGTGTCGCTGCCGGCAGGAAGGGAGCTGCCGCGCCCCACCCTTCCCTGAGGGACGGGCTCGACAGGGAAACAATGCCTGTTTTGATCATGCCGCAACAACACACTGATCGGCGCGCCCCGGTCCGATGCAGGGAGCCAGGCGCCGGCGACAGTCCCACGTCGGCTAAGCTCTGCCCGCTGCTGGCCGACCACTGAGACATGGCTGAGGGCAGCTGGGACGGCCGGCACACCGTCGGCTAACCGCGAAGACGCCAGGGCAGGGCCACTGACCCTTCCTAACTTCTTATCAAAACGCAACACCCGACTGGAGCGGGCGGCGGCCGTAAACAACCTGTAGCCGGTCGGCCGGGGCCCCTGACCCCTGCGCTATCGATTCTGCCGGCCCTGTTTACCGTGGGGAGCGAGGGAGTGGCTCCGCGGCAGGGTGTGGAACCGTGGGTAAAAAGCTAAAAGTAACTGAAGCGGAGAGAATGCTGCGGGCGGGCGGGCGGCGCGCTGATTGGCTGAAGGGGTGGAGCGTACTCGGCGCCACCGGTGGGAGAGGGTTGGCCCGTGGCTGGGGCGGCAGTGGGCGGACAGGGTAACGGAGGACGAGCCGCATCTCCGTCAGCGGCGCTGACACAGCCGGCAAAACAGGTGAGATAGCGTACTGAGGCACTATCAAGCACGCGCGACACTGTAGCTTATATATTACATATCTGCAAGCCATTTGTAAAGCGTCTTGTCGCATATTTATATTCTTATCTAGGATGTATGATAGTATAAAGCTGTTATAGCAGAAGTGTCTCAGTCGAACCATAACAAACCATCTGCCAAACTTCGCCCATGGCATCTATGACACTTAAGGGCATGAATAATTGAAGATTTAAATTAGGTATAATATTAAAGCAATTGGTGTTTTTTAATATCCTAGCATGGTGTCGGACCGTCGAGATGTCAGCCGTGACTAAAAGAAAACAGTACTTACAAGTTGCATTCGAATTTAATTACGACAGAGTACTTTGTAGGTATTTCTAGATCATGTTTTGATCAACGCTCAAAACGCTATAATTTTATGATTCATTTATTTTCGTGCAAAACTCACAATGCAATATGGTCTGGAAACAAAATGCTCAGACTTAAGTTATACATTCAGCCTGCAAGATGTTCAATAACTCGGCTTTTGAACGGGATGTTCGTTCACTTATAATCTATTATTGCATAAGTCACAAAATGTTAGTCAAATAAGTTATACAATAAATAGTTTATCAATGATATAACTTGTGAATAAACTACCAGCTCTGCATCAGCGACACCAACGTCGTACCCCTGTAGGTACATATACAGATCGAATCTTTAACCCGCGCCGGGCCGGGGGGTGGCGTTTAGACGCCCCCTCAGGTTTTTCAAGGGTAGTGTAAAAATGGCGGTGCGCAGCGCCGCCGTTTGCGCGCCACCGTTTTTGGCATAGCTGATAGGGCATCAATTACCCTCATGCTGTAAAACTCTTGACCTCTGGTCCTCTCAGGCTAGGTCACCAGGCCTAGTCATGTAACTTCACCTCCAAAAACGTTTGCGGTCCTACCAAAACCACGGTTTTCGGTTGATCAGTATCGTACTTACAGGATTTCATAAGACCGTGACTACCTAAAATTGGTTTATCTCGGATTTTGTATATCGATGGCCTAAGGTCATGTCAATTTCTTGAATTCCTCATTATAAGTCAATGGGGAAATATTCCAATTGCCATTCTGAGAATACGCATGATATCAGCCCAATTCCTTCTGGATCATGTCATCATTGGTCATTCTTGAAGATCCAGATTCAGTTTTTGTTCTGGTACCCCTAAAGGGTTAGCTGAGGTCATCCGAGGTCACTAACACCTTTTTGTCAATAACTCTCGACAAAATCAGGATAGATAAGCTAAGCCGGCACCAGTGTGTTTATCTCGTTGAGACACGTCTCTTAATGTTCAACATGACCTAATTGGGTCACTATATGACCTTGACCTGATGTAATTTTTTTACTTTGACCTAGCCGTCATCATATACATGATTCAAAACGCCTTGACCAACAAAAAATACGATGGTGCACAAATATGGATGGCTGCACCTTAATTAAGTAAACAGTTATTTGTGAAAACAGTTTTGGCCAAAACAGCCTTTTGACTTTCGATGAACTCTGGAGCCTCAACTATTGACCTGAGCTCAATTTTGAGAACATCTAAGCAATTGCAAATTTCTAAATATATTTTTTCCCCTAGCTATCACAGTTCCCGAGATGTTTTGGGGTATCTGGAGCAAAGTTCTAAATCTGGAAAATCTGACCTTTGATGACCTGTGGTGACCTTAATATTGACCTGATATTTTTTATCCAAGACAGTTTTCAGATGTTTTTTGACGAGCTATCGAACGGTGGTTTTGGGTTATGTCTAGGTCCCATAGGGGCCGAGTTAGAGGGGGCGTCGAAGCGCCCCTCCTCGCCACGGCGAAGGTGGTGCCGAGCGCCGGCACTGCGCGGGTTTAAGCTAAGCAGACCGCAATAATTATAGCTCTACGTTTCTCGCTTGCCGCTACGTTGTGAAACTGTGCAACGGCTCATCTTTGTGCAGTCTTTTTAAACTCGGTATTTCTTGTTTCCGATCTCTAGCGATGGCGTTGACGCTGCAGTCGATGCTGGCCGGCGTCCGGTACCCGGATCTGCGCGGTCACAGCTACCCGGAGCTACCCGGAGCTCACAGCTATCCGGAGCTGAGTGTCAGCGGCCACAGCTTCCCGGTGCTGGGCGAGGGCGGCAGCGGCGGCGGCAGCGTTCGGGACAGCCAGGAGCTGCCCATCGACCTGAGTCGGCGACGCTCGCCCTTACCGGACGTCAGCATCACCACCGGCCGGAATGCGCTGCTGGACCACGCAATGGGCCCGCCGCCGGTGCCACTGGCCGACGTGGCGCACGACCTGCGCCTCGGCCGCCCCTCCAACAGCATCATCCCGTTCCACAAGCTGCGCAACCACGTGCACAAGGGGCCGCGCTCCCGCCTCAAGAGACAGCGGCTGGAGGAGGCCGTCAGTCTGCTGCGTGAGCGGGAGGCGGCCGACGAAAGGAGGACATGTGAAGAGGAGACTGGAGTCGGTGAGGAGACGGTAGACTGCGAGGTGCTGCCGCCGCCGCAGCCGCCGCCGCCACCGCCGCCGCAGCAGCAGCTGATGCAGCAGATGCTGATGATGCAGCAGACAGACTCGGTGGCGTACCCGTCCCTGTTCTACCTGCAGTACTGCGCCATGGTGCAGAGCCTGCAGCTGCAGCAGGCGCTGCGGCGGCAGCAGGCCACCAAGCTGCCGCCAGCGCCGTCGCTGGCGGTGGCGCCGCGGCCCGACTCGGCCAGCCCGGGCTCCAGTCCGGCCGGCACGCCGCCGGTCACGCCCAGCACGCCCGGCACGCCGAGCACGCCCGACGAGCCGCCGCCGCGCAGGCGTGCGCCGCGCACACTGACCGGGAAACACGTGCGACAGGGTCAGGGCGCCAGTCCGGAGACGCTACGGACTCTGCGCGTAGTCATCCTGGAGAAGGCGCGACTCAGGGATCTGGGCCTGCTGCCACCGCCCAAACCCAAGACCAAGGGCAGACGGAAGAAGTAGCCGGATATGCAACCTGCTGCCTCATTTGACCAGTGTTTGTTGTTTGTTTTTGGTCGCCTGTTAGTTGTTAGTCTTGCTGTGCCCCCGGGCCAGAGCATCGTCACGTACACATAACACAAGCGGTGGGGAGCTGATACGGGTATTGTATTGTGCCGATCGTGTTGTGAGCGCATGTGCAGAGCGATACGGGTACTGTGAGAAACTGTACGGGTGTTGTGTGAAACTATACGGGTGTTGTGTGAAACTGTACGGGTATAATGTGAGAAACTGTGTGGGTAGTGTGAAGACGTTCGCAGGTATTGCAAGTGCGTATGAATCAATTGTAGAGAGTATAGGGTGTAAAGTTTTGTGGTGACAACACTGCAAGAGCTTGACACGTTTAAAGGAAGATGTCAAGGGGTGTGAATAGTGGACAAAATGTATTGAACTGCTGTAGCTCATGTGCGGAATCATTTCTAAGGTATGATGTGATTCTGAACATACATTCCATGAATGATTTAAAGGTGATTGCATGGGTGATTACTGGTGAATCTGTCATAATGTGATGCTCATCGTAATATTTCAACTCAGGATTGATCCAGTGATTTAGCGCTTCGGCGAATATTTTTGTAAATTGTGATTGTAAAGCTTTCAAATACTTTTCTACCTCCATGGTAACGGTTTTTCTCGTGTGTTGATATGTTAATGATAACGACATGTTATTGTTCACAGAACAAATCCTCGACATTATATAGTATTGCGTTATGTGAAGCAATACAATACCTCCGTCCTGACCTCCGTGTCCGAAGGTACCCGATGACATTTCTTTGAACTGAGGAGTTGACATTTCTCTGAACGACGGTTGTCGTTGCCACGATAAATAAAGGGGTAAAAAGTCGACATCGCTAAAAGTCGTAAGATACAAAGTTGAAAAGGTAAAAAGTCAACATGGCTAAAAGCCAACACGCTAAAAGTAAAATAGTAAAAAGTTGTATAGATAAAAGTCGAAATATAAAATGTTGAAAAAGTTGAAAGTCGTGGCAGTAAACACGCTTAAAGTCGAAAAGTAAAAAGTCGTATAGATAAAAGTCGAAAGATAAAAAGTTGAAAAATAAAAGTCGAAAGATAAAAAGTCGAAAGATAAAAAGTCGAAAGGTGAAAAATCGGAAAGGTAAAAAGTCGAAAAGGTAAAAAGTCAACATGGCAAATAGTCAACACGGCAAAAATCAAATTGTAAAAAGTCGCATAGCTAAAAGTCAATCGGAAAAAGTCGACGTGGCAAAAAGTAAATGCACAAGAAGTCATCGTAACGAGTTGAGTCAATAAAAGTCGATCGCAAAAAGTCGAATGAGTGAAAAGTCAACGTGGCAAAAGTCAACACGCAAAAGTAAAAAAAGTCAAGAAGATATAAGTCACTAGCATAGCATAAAAGTCGCATGAGTAAAATGTTAACATAATAATCCCCTCCCCAGCCACCATGTACTTATTGTATGGTCAGACCGATCCGGTTCATGGAAACGTTACCAGAGTTGAACGTTACTGTTATTGCTGAAGCAATAACAGTAATAACAGTAACGTTCAACAGTAACAGTAAGAGCTAAGGGAGGAAGCTTTGAAGAGTTCAAACAACAGAGAAGCGTTGACAACTTGCTTAGGAAAGGTACCGTAAGATGTGGCACTGCTGAGTCTGATCTTCAGTGCTAATTTTAACCATATTATACATTAGGTATAACATATTTACATAAATACATAAGACATGAAGTACATATTTTTTATAAATGTTTGAACACGTTAATAAATGGGTCACACCACAATCAACTAACCAAAGCATAAGTTGACTAATCTCAATTATTTTAAACTCTAGGTAGGTAATAGGTATATATGTGTATACGTTGTGGAGGTATAAAACGTGTCTTCGGCGTTAATAGTCGGATAGTTCAAAGACAATAATTGAACGAATGGAAAGTCAAGAGACGAAAATTAAATTGGCCAAATGAACTGATAATCTTCATTAACTTTTTGCCATTTCGACTCTTTACCTTTTTACTCTTCATCCTTCGACTTTTATCGACGTCGACTTTTTTGTTATTTTATTTTTACGTAATTATTTTCTTCCATCTCGACTTTTTACGTTTTTTTCATCTTTCGACTTTTAGCGACGTTGACCTCTTACCATTTCTACTTTTCATCTTTTGACTTTAAGCAACGTTGACTTTTACCATTTCTACTTTTTATCCTTCGACTTTTTACCATTTTGACTTTTCGTCTTTTGACTTTTTACCCCTTGACTTTCCGTCCATTTACTTTTTATCTTTGGACTTTTTACCCTTTTGTTTTTTTGTCTGTTGACTTTTTACCCTGTTAACTTTTTGTCATTTTACTTTTAATCCGTTTGACTTATGGTCCGTCGACTTTTTTCCATGTCGACTTTTTGACAGTTGACTTTTTACCCTGTTGACTTTCCGTCAATTGTCTTTTTATCCGTTTTACTTTTCACCGTTGACTTTTTTCCATGTCGACTTTTTACCCGCCGGCTTTTAGGACTTTTGACTTTTTACTATTTACTAAATGTTCCTTTACATAACATCCGTTTACTTTTTGCCATTCGACTTTTCGTCCGGCACCCCACCATGACTGGCTTGCCCCCCTCTCCCCTTTCTGAAGGTCTGGCTGCGCTACTGCCTACTATGTATATTGTATATTTACCAAATTCCTACTTCCACGCATCGGCGGATCCAGAACGGTGATTTGGGGGACATGGTGGTTTGTTGGGGGGGGGAATTATACAAAGTATCTCATAATTCTGAAAAATCATCGGATTTCGGTTGCTTATGCATTGAAGGCTGATCTAAAACAAACTTACTTTTGTTAAAGTTGCTTATGTTTCCCCCCAGTACTAGACAGAACTGGTATCACCGGAGATAGGAGGGGTCTTCTGACTCCGGTACTAGACACGAGGCCAAAAGTGCTAGACAGGAGGCCCAGGTATTAGATAGGAGGCCGGGGCCCCGTCCCTGGTACTAGACATGAGATCCTGGTACTACATAACGGGTGTGCACTTAATATCTGGACAAAGTTTAATCTACCCATAACTTCCGTTAATGAAAAGAGCTTCCGATACAAAACTTTGGCTTGATTGAAGGACCCGTATGTATAGCACGTGTATGCCAAAATTTGTATGTGTATCACATAACTTTTCACTTAATCATGGAAGCCTTTAACCAAGACAGCTGTGCGAAATATTAGTGGCGGAAATTTGTGCAGAGTCACCCCAATTTTCAGAAATGCAAAGTTGTCGCCCATTAGACAGGAGACAGGAGACAGGCCCATTAGACGTTAGACAGGAGGCCCCCGGACCCTGGTACTAGACAGGAGGCCCCAGCATTAGACAGGAGGCCCCCAGTACTAGACAGGAGCCCCCAGGTACTCAATTAGATAGGGGGCCCAGGTACTAAAAGGAGACCCCCGGTACTAGACAGGAAGCCCCGGTACTAGATACTAGACAGGAAGCCCCCGGTTCTAGATAGGATTCCTCGTCCCCGGTACTAGACAGGAGGCCCCGGTACTAGACAGGAGGCCCCCGGTACTAAACAGGAGGCCCCCGGTACTAGACAGGAGGCCCCCAGTACTAGACAGGAGGCCCCCTGTGCTAGACAGGAGGCCCCCGATACTAGATAAGAGGTCCATCCCCGGTGCTAGACAGGAGGCCCCCGATACTAGATAGGAGGCCACCCACCGGGGGAGAAGAGGAGGACTCCCCCTGAGGAAGGAGGTCCCCTGCGACTTTGCCCCATCCCAGGTAAAATATGGTGGCGACGCCCCTGCCCCCGGTACCAGACAGGAGGCCCCCGGTACTAGACAGGAGGCCACTGGTACAAGACAAGGGCCGGTACCTGTCAGGGGCCCCATTTGCTGAAAATGATTAGGAATGGTCCAGAAGATCTCAAATCGGAATTCGGAACTCCCTTAATATTTACCCCAAACATTTTAACCCGCGCCGGGCCGGTGCTCGGCGCCACCTTCCTCGGGCCGGGGAGGGGGGGGCGTTTCGACGCCCCCTTCTAACTCCGCTCCTATTGACCTAGACATAAAACAAAAACACCATTCGGAGCTAGTTCAAAAGCAATTTCGAAACAATTTAGTGATTTTTTTATCAGGTCGATTTAGGGTCACCAGAGGTCGATCAAGATCAATTTTTTCTAGATTTAGGACTTTTAGCTCTAAGATACCCCCAATTATCTCGGACACTATGATAGCTAGGAGCAAACAAGTTAAGACGCATTAAGGACGCATTAGATCAGCTATTTAAATTTGCAATCGCATGTATGTCCTCAAATTTCAGTGTCTCAGGTCAATAGTTTGGGCTCAGAGGTTCATCGAAATCAAAAAAGGCTATTTTTTGCCAAATGTTTTCAACAAAATTACTATTTTACCGTAAGTAGATGGGAAAAGATTAATGACACCATCGTGTTTTTCTTTTAAGGGCGTTCGAATCATGTAGTAATGGTTACCAGGCTAGGTCAACTAAATTTACCTCAGGTCAGTCAGTTGTTGAGTGGTGACCCATAGTGGTCATGTTGACACATTGGGAGACGCGTCTTGACGGATTTAAACACACTGGTGATGTTTTTATTCTCTATCTGAATTGCTCAGTAGTTATTGACCAAACAAGGTTTGTTCGGTGACCTCGGATGACTCCGGTGACCTGTAGGATACAGAACAAGGACGCACCTCGGTCTTCAGAATGGCCTTATAAATGATAAAGAAGGAATGGGCTGATATCATGCGGTATCTAGGAATGGAAAGCATTTGAATATTTCCCCATTGACTTATAATGGAGAGATCAGGAAAATGACCTGATCTTAGGTCACCGATATGAAAAATCCGAGATATACGAACTATAGGTAGTGATGCCCACATGAAATCCTGTAAGTACGATACCGATCAACAAAAAATTATGGCTTTGGTAGGGCCGCAATTTTTTTTTTTTGGAGGCGGGGTCACTTGACCCGGCCTGGTGACCTGACCTGACATGACCTGAAGTCATACAAATAGAGAAGGCTGGGAAAAAGATGAATGACAGGTATTGAAATTTGGCGCGCTACGCGGCCGCCGTTTCCCGATACTCCCGGAAAAACTGAGGGGGGCGTCTTACGCCCCCGGCCCGGCGCGGGTTAAACTCCTCGGATTCGGCCCACTTAATTTGAGGAGGCCCCCCATTTTCGCTTTTAATATTTATATATATATTTTTTATGTCTCAAAATCGGCGAGGGGGGGGGGGGCGTTCGCCCCCATCGCCTCTTGTAATCACCCCTGGTGCTACTACTATGCAATGCATGATTATACAGTATATGTATAACCATGGAGGAGAAGTATAACCAGTAGCCACGTATAACTAATTATACATTATACACTATACACTATACAGTGTACACATTTATTTTCTTGTCCCTAGATGGCACTGGTAGCAAGCGTCTGAATCTATGCTGTACCGCATTGCTTGAAGACGATAACTGTGGCTTGCGCATTGAGGCAGGGAGTAGTAAGTCCAGCAAGTCATTCTGGTCTAAAAAATCAATGAAAATGTCTCTGTTGTTGAGAATCACTAATCTACAGTATGTTGCTACCAGAAACATGAAATGTTATTTTATAAACCAAAGTACTTAGCGCAGTTTGTAGTTTGAGTAGAGCATTTTTAGTTAATTTTTGAGGCTGTAAATGGCGTCTTTTGTTACATCTCTCTTTCTGTTTTCTTTTTGTTAGCACAGGCCACACTGGCACAGATCAACTCATCCGGCGTCGCTAGGATACGAGGGGGATATATTTTATATAAATACTCTGCAAATTTGCTGCATTGGTTTGCATTATAAGGGGGACTTTCGGGCCGTATAGACATTTTATTCTGGGGAGTTGCTTAGTTCGTTAAAAATGAGCATGCAGGTGAGTCTCTGCCAAGACCCTATAACATAACCGTAACCGTCTCTGCATTACTTTGACTTGGCTGGTTTTCCTCACTTGAGGATCTGTTTAGGGACATGAAGGTACTAGGCAGGGTAATTCGATATGGCACTAGACTAGGTAGGTAGGTATGCAGGATGCAGTGTCAATTTTTAAATTTGTGGTAAAATGACCCCAAGTTCGGAAACAATATTCAAACTTTTATTCCCTTTTTAGGAGCGAATTTCCCTTCTCCAAATAATAGTTTGTCATAAAATATTGATTTAAATTACAGGGTTTCAACAAAAATATTTTTGTATATTCACAACCATGATAAATATTATCATTTTCTGCATCATTTTCCACATTTATGGTCTTTTTTGCTTAAATTTTCCACTCTGACACCCAAGCAAAAATGAAATTTTATGACACTGGTCACTGTGCAGGCGCTGATCCAGGATTTCAGTAAAAGTGGAGGGGTGGAGTGCGCCACATCAACGTACAAAAAGTTGAGCCCTACAGGCGCAACCTGGGCTTAGAGAGTGCACCTAGCGCCCCTAAATCTGTGCCTGACATTTACCTACCTACCTGGTTGTTGGGGCATTTCATATTTGATTTACTCTGTAATTAACAAATTACCCACAATTTTATTGTTTTTATTATGCCTTCTGACACTACTCAATTCTTTCATAGGTAGTTATGTATGTAGCTTGACACTGTTACTGGACAGTGTTAGTTCTGCTGGCATGGGCAGAATGCAATGTTTCTGTTTTTGTTTTGCTTCCTTTGTCTTCCTGTCACTATGTTTTTTGTTCTCTCAGAATACTGAACCTACCCAACCATTTTTTTGTTGATAAAATTTACTACCATTGAGTTAACATTTTGCATGCTTTAAAGGAATCTTACACTGTAGGTAAATTTAAGGCTGTGTAAACTAAAACTTACTTGATAACAGAAAATTAGCTTTTCAGAGATACATTTATATCCATCCCTCCAGCTGCCAGTTTTGATAATAATATATATATGCAAGTACTTGTACCATTACAAGCTATTGATCTGTGGGGAGAAAATACAAGCAAATACTTTGACCTGGCAATGACATCTTATCAGCCTTTATGTTTCCTATTGTCTTTCTGAGCAAGCTTGTTTTCCATGATCAAAGCTTTAACCAATTTGGATTTATTAATTGCACCATAATCCATCATGGAATTTCAGGTAGCTGACATAATTTTGGATACAATATTATATGTTGTTCTCAAAGTTAAGACTCGGGATCAGCATGGTCTTCCCCACCTTTTGATCTTACCTGGCCTTGAAAGGCTGCTTCCTCTCAGGGCCAGATAAGATAAGAGAGTCATTGGGGTGCTAGATGCATTATTAAACTTCATATGAAGCTTTATTCATTGATATGGGAACTGGGATCTATTTCTTGGTGACTATGCATGTCTGTTATGATTTTGTGATTTTAACCTATAGGTTATACTAAAGGTGAATGGTAACATTAATCAGACCACTGCAATTATGGTAGGTCTTTATGGCTGTGCTTTGCCGTGTCCATCTGATCAATATTCTTTTCTCACATCCTGTCATCTCCTGGACATTGGAGAACACTCCAAATATTGCATTCACCACAAGTATGAAATATTGCATTTCCCAACAGAGCCGACCAATAGTTTGCAGTTCGGAGGTCATTCAGACCTGAATTCTCTGCCGTGCACGTGGTCTTCCTGCGGTGACAGTGCATCAATTATAAGGCAAAAATTGTGATAAAGCACTGGCACATTGTATGTTACGATTGTGCCAACTCAAGATGGATGAGACAGTGAACTTGGAAACAGAGCTCGATTTGAACGGGTCCCACAGGTCAATTGTGACCTTTATCCTGTATCATATATGAATATGAATATGAATAAGTATGGCCCCTCTTACATAAGGTTTGCAAGTGTGTCAGCAAGTCTATAACTTATAAGTTCCAATTGTCATTCCACAACTAAGCCATGACACTGCCTGTACTATGTGCACATGTTTGAAACTAAAAAATACCAACATTTTGCCAACTATACAAGAATGACCATCATAAATCTCCTAAAATGCTGTTTAGAGAATGACCTGATCTCCTTTATCACTCCTATTCGATTTTTCCACATTCCCTATGTGAAAACATCTATGTTAATTTTGTTTACTTTAAACACCATCTGCATTTGTTTCTACATATCAACTGATTCTTAAATGTCAGTATGCGTAAGTTCACATTTTAAGTTAGGTTCTTTTACGTGGAATACCTATGGTGATCATATTTTGTATCCCAATCTCTGCAGATAAGGCCATCGCGTGCTTTGGCGACGAGCTTTTGCCGGCCTTATTGGGAAGTGGGCTGTCCTAGCATATTTTTAGGCAAATGCCCGCGCCACTCAGTCATAGTGTTAAGGAATGGTGGGCTCAGCAATCAGCATCTCATTCATCAACCACAGGAATGGCGCCGTCAGTGTTGTGACTGTGACTGTGTCTGGCAGAGGGAGGAGAAGGCGCTGGACGCCGCCCTGGACGCGTTCTCACAGCGGCTGAACGACCTGAAGCAGTCCATCGGACAAACGCTGCAGAAGCTCGAGGCCGGACACGAACATATGAGCTGGCCATCGCTGCTGGACAGCTTCGCTCTGCTCTCCGGACAGGTTGGCAACAGCGCGCAGTTTTAGCCAGGAAATTGTATATATAATTCCAATTACAAGTTGCAAACAATCAAACATCCAATTTGCTTTATTCTTTCACCAGTTTTACCCAAATCCTGGACTTTCCAACTCTATAAAGTGCGTTGGTTTTTGTTCGGGTGAAGGATAGTTATGCTCCTAACTGTCGTATTGGTTTTGTAGTTGCGTGGTTTTATAGCTACGAATTGAGTCCTGCTGGCATTGCTACTTAGGAATCGGTACATGTTTCTGTGACTCCCGCACGGTACCTGCTGCTTACCAGAACACGCTCCTCTTACCCTGCTCCTCTTCATCGTCAGCTGAACAACCTGCTGCGCGTGCTGAAGAACGAGAAGACGCCGATGTTGCGTAACCGCGTGACGCTGCCGCTGCTGTTGTCACCCGAGCGGGACGAGGAGCTGGTGCGCCTGACCGAGGGGCGCGTGCCGGCCTTCGCGCACGACCTGGTGCCGCACTACCTGCGTACGAAGCACGATCCGTTGGTGGAGGAGCGGCTGCAGATGGTCGAGACCAAGGCCGCCTCGGTCAGCGCTGATGCCGCCCAGGTGAGGCGTGACAGAAGGGTGGCGACTCTCGGGGAACGTCGCCCAGCTGAGGTGTGTCAGCAGTTCAGCACCCACCGGGGAGCTCCGCTAGGACGACCGACTGCGAGGTGGTTTTTGCGAGTTCATTGGACGGTTCGTAAGAATGGGTGACATAGTTGGTTTGTTTGGGTTTGCATTTGTGTCAAGTCCATGTTGGGGATAGGTTTTAGAAATGCTCTAGTACCAGGTGAACGTGTAACACGCGAGACATACAGAAGCTCATCGCCCGCATGGAGGGCGCGCTGAACAGTGTGTATCAGTGGTTCTGCCATAACGGCATGAAGCTGAACGCCAAAAAGACGCAGATGCTAGCATGTATTAGGAACACCGTTGATGCTGCGTGGTTTACCATATGTCACAATTCGTTTTTGCGGAAATTTCTATACCTGACTCAAAAGTGGTTAAAAACTTCGATGTGTCAAATTGATCGACATGTTAACTTTGAGACGCACATTGACCATATGTCACGCACGTGCACAGGCATTCTTATGACTTTGAGTCCCGCACGCCACGTTATACCCAAAACGGCGTTGAAGGGCATCATAGAAACGCTTGTCCTGTCTGTCTATTGTGCACTACTGTATGTCGGTGTATGGGTCTCGTGCTGAGGCGCAGCAGCACCGTGTGTAAAACACTGTCAACTTCTGCGCGCGTGTTGTGACTGGGAAGATTCGCTCATGTTCAAGATAGAGCCTCGGGAAAAAAAGTTTTTTATTTTCTTGTTGGGAAGAGGTGTTATGATCATGTGCCCAGTGCCATATCACAGCTTGGATGGCTCACAGCCAAACAGCTGTTATCATTCCATACAGTGTGCGCAGTTGAGCGGACAGTCGTGTCTGGCCAACCAGAGTGCCTCCTAGAAACAATTGGACTGCGAGCCCGCCAGCGTCACATCCATGACACTAGGCGAGCCGACTTGTTCACCCTCCAGTCTACCGTGGCAGATAGACGGCTTCTATGCTATCGTGGTGTGTGAGTGTCGCAGATGAACGACATGTGTATTGAGCCTGGCATACCGTCTTTTTTGGGCTAAAATAAAGAAATCGGACATATTGTCACTTTAGGTCACTTATGCATACATGCTAGTCACTAGTCAGTGTATATGTATGTGAATGCGTGCGTGTTCAATGTGTGAGTATGTGAGCCACTCCCCACATTGCTTTACCTCTGTTGGCTCTGTAATGTGAATGTGTGATAAAGAAAAAACAACTTCAATGTGGACCTCCTTCGAATACACCTATCTCTATCTATGTTGTCGGCGTGTGCTGGTTTGAGCTGCTGGTGTGGCGAGCGACAGAGTGGCGCTGACTCCGTCTCCGTTCTGCGGTCCACAGAAGCAGGTGACGGCGATGAACAAGGTGGTGAACAACCTGCTGGACACGATCCAGCAGTCGCGCGAAGACTGGGAGAGCGAGTCGGCCCGGGCGCAGCTGGGACAGACCTCGTCCGTAGCCGACACTCATCAGCTGATCGCCGCCATCGGCACCGGTCAGTCAGCCAGTCGAGTGATGCCGGCTGCCGTGTGCTCCGGTATAGTCTGCAGGTTATACAACACATAGCTGCTGCACCGGTCAGTCAGTCAGTCGAGTGATGCCGGCTGCCGTGTGCTCCGGTATAGTCTGCAGGTTATACAACACACAGCTGCTGCACCGGTCCAGTTAGTCCAGTCGAAGTGATGCCGGGCTGCCGGTGCTCCGGTAATAGTCTGCTGCAGGTTATACAACAACACAGCTGCTAGCACCGGTCAGTCAGTCGTCGAGGTGATGCCGGCTGCCGTGTGCTCCGGTATACGTCCTGGCAGGTTATAACAAACACACAGCTGCTGGTCACCGTCAGTCAGTCAGCCGGGTGATGCGGGCTGCGTGTGCTCCGGTATAGGAAGAGGGTCATGCCAAGGTTATCAACAACAGGCTACTGCATACCGGTCAGTCAAGTCACCGGGTGGATGCGGCTGCCGTTGCTCCGGTATATCCTGGCAGGTTTATGAGCACACACAGGCTGCTTGCAACCGGGTCGTTCAGTTAGTCGGGTGATGCAGGCCGCCCGTGTGCTCCGGTTAAATACTGTCCTGCAAGGGTTTATACAAAACACACCAGCTGCTGAACCGTTGTCATCAGCCAGTCGAGTGATGCGGCTGCGTGTGCTCTGGTATAAGTCTGGCAAGGTTATATCACACACAGCTGTCTGCACCAGTCAGTCAGTCAGCTGGGTGACGCGAGTCAAGCTGTGCGGCTGTGGTATAAAGTCTGCAGGTTGGTAGCTAAATCACAATGTAACTAGCTACTGCCACGGCCAGGGAGAGAGTTGGTATTTTATAATGGGTTGAGGTTCTAAAGACTTCTTTAACGTTGTCACAGTTTGTCGTTATGGAGCATAATTGCTGAAAGCGCGCTGTTGGGGACTGGCCATAATCAACACTCATGCCTTTTTCTTAACTGGATGTACTACTACTGCATATGACTTACCGGTAAACTGACTGGATTAGGGTCAATATTCATGTGCTTTAAACGCTTTTACCACGAGTCGGAATATATGGCTTTTTCAAATTGTGAACACGCCATTTTTCAGCACGAACCTTAACGCTGGAACGTTGTGAGGTTGATAAACAACAGCCATCCGGATCTCTGAACAGTCTGAATAACCACAGCGCGCCTAATAACCCTTTGTTTAAACCTGTGACTTGTGGCCGGCAGGTAAGGGGCTGAAGAAGCGTCCGCCACATCGACAGGGTCCGGCGCCCGCATGTCCGCCCACGTGCTCCAGTCCAGAGTAAGTGCAGCGGAAGTTGATGTACTGTCGCCTGTCCCGCCATTCTGTGTTGTACGGTATACCGAACTGAACGCAACCTGATATAACCGCAACCTGATGTTAGACAAGAACTCTCGTGTGACTCGCACGTATCTGCCCTTGTAAAAATGTAACGTTATCCTCGTCCCACGTGCGTCATCAGATCCCTCCGTCACTCCTTCTTCTCGTAGTCGACGCCCTCGTCACACTGTTTGATGGTGTTCGGCAACGAGTCAGATAAAAACATACAGCGCCTCCAAAAGATCATCAATCTTGGCTTGCCTCTCTGTTTCTCTGTTTGAGTCTCTGGCTGACGTAAATTTGATCACATATCGGACGTGCAAGATGAACTGAGCTGGCTGCAATCTCTCAATCTTCTTCACAATATTCGCACCACCGGGGAACCACAGGCTTTCGCTTCCTGGCTTTCGACAAACTCTCAGTTTCGATCCAGAAACGCACAGCAGGACGGTGGTGGTCCCTCCCGCGCATGAGAACAGAAACCGGAAAGCGACACTTTTATACAGTGTAACACAGTGCTACAAAGCGTTGTCGCTGAACGTCTTCAAGGCGTCTTCTTTAGCACCTTTTAACCCTATTCCCTTGCGGCGGCCAGAATTACGTTACCTGCGTGGGGGGGGGGGGCAGATTCTGCCCCAAGATTTGAGAAACCGCTTCGGCCTATTTCGATGGGACGAACAACCATCCGATCGTCATGAACGAAAATATTTCTTTTTGAAACCCCGAAATTGATTTTGTTCAAAAATGGGCCAAGGGGGGAAAATACGAAATTTTTGGTGTTTTTTGAAAGGTCGTTGTGGCCGATGTGATTCGACGATTTAATGCAAAAACTTTTTGAGCTTTCCACATGTTATGTTTTCAAATGTGTTGAAAGGGAACAAGTACAATGAATAATCATAGCCATCAGGGGGAAAAATGGGGTTGGAAATTTTTGGATACAAATATGTGTTTTTCATAGTGTTGGGACGTGAGACGTCACATGTGGGCTTTGTTGCTGTATATTTGTTAAATATAATTTTGCATAGGCGATTCAAGGTAACAACATGGGGGGGGGGCACATGTGCGGAACGCCTTTTAATCTCATCTTGCATAGTTTGAAGTTGGGCCTAATTGACGGAGAATATCGCCTCCATTTTATGTCCTGATTCGGCCTCTGCCCCAAAATATGTTATAATTCAATTATGTATGATGCATAAGCATTGACTTAATTATGAACGCTTTTATTCTACCGCAAACTACAAGGAAGTATTCGCCGCAACCCGCATTCGTAACGACCTCCCAAAACATGACCCTGGGAGCGCCTGTGCTTGGTCTATTTTTTCGAAAAATTTTCATCAGAACATGCGTCATTCATAATTTCGGAAAAGTCCGAAAGTTTTTCAAGACAATAGAGTAACGGTTCATAAGCGGCGGGTGAAAAACTACCGGGGGCATGAATCTGTCCCCTGCAGGAATAGGGTTAAGCGTCAATTCGATGATCTTTTACATGGTGTATGATGTGTGTCGTGTATGTTTATGTCGGCCGCTGTGTGTGCGTGCGTGCGTGCGAACTTGGAGCATGTTTTAGTTTCTTAGGTGCATGTTGCTGAGTGTCGTTCTTAACATGTCCTCACCTTTTAACCATGACGCGACACTCAGAATAGCCGTTTTATGTATCGGAGTGTTTTTACTGCCAACACATTCATACTCGACCTGGGCGACCAATGCCTAAGAGTTTTTTTCATATTTCATACTATGCATTATTCAGCGTTCCATTCGCGTTCTGTCCACCTATGTTGTATAAATACGTTACCAGTGGTCGTCGCATTTCAGTGCCTCAAGTGAACAAGGCTCCGAGCTCCATCAAGACCAACATCAAGGCCAACCACCCGTACAAGTAGACGAACAGGGCCAGCTCGGACCTGGCACGGTGTGCGCATCAGTGACAGTGGACGGCGGAATAAGGTTTTCATGTTTTCCCGCTCCTGTCGATTAGTATCTGCAGAACTGAACAGCGACATTATAGCGTTGATCTGCAGAACTGGACAGCAACATTGCAGCGCTGATCTGCAGAACTGGACAGCGAACATTGCAGCGCTGATCTGCAGAACTGGACAGTGACATTATAGTGTTGATCTGCAGAGCAGGACAGTGACATTGCAGTGTTGATCTGCAGAACTGGACAGCAACATTGCAGCGCTGCGTATCGGTGGTGGGGCCGGCACCGAGCTGTTGATGCTGTGTGCTGGATTACGGCACCGTCTTCCCCTGCTGGGGGTATCGCTCGCTCCTGTCGCTTCATGACGAATGCATTCTCGTTGAACTGCTGATGCGGATGCCCAGAAGGCTCCACGATTCCATTTCCCATGCACCACTGTTTTGTCGGCGTAGCATCCTGACGTGATACGGAACTCTCTCTGGCTAGGTTCCAGATGGCCGCCAAATTATACTATTCTGTTGTAATAACTATCAGGTGGCGCTACCATCGGATTGAACCGTGCGTGGCTGACTGAACATTGAACAATCGCTTAATGACAGATTATAGTTCAGTTGGGCAAACTAGGGGAGGCAATCAAAAAGTTGATCGAAGTGGGCGGAGTGATGCCCTAATATGGGCATGCAATCAACATTTTGATTGGTTTTGGTACATCACCACATTCAAACGTGTCGTATACATAGAAAGAAAGCCTATGTATAATATTTTTGTTGGAAAAGAAATACAAATGATTTATCTACCAAAAAGTGTTGTAATCAGTATCCACCGACTGTGTTTTTTTGTCCTTCTTAAAACAAACAAAAAGTATTCCCTAAATTCATGAAATCGAGGTCAATTGTTATGCTACCTAGCCAATACATTATTTGTCAGATGTTCCCATCTTTTGTACTTATTTTAAAATAATTTTATTTTAGCTTTCTTTTCTAGTAGTTAACAAACAAACATATTGCATTACACAAAATATATGTTTCAAAAATAAAATAAATTAACATATAGATTAGACAGCTGTTTGCACAATCTAAAAGTTGATCGCTGCCGTAATATTCTGATGCCTGCAATCAATGTTTTGATTGTAGTAGATCATCGAATGCACGTTCATTTCGTTTTTGTTTAAGGTAACTTTCATATTCCATGCATAGTTTCACATTTTTCCTGGCTGATGTTGTGGTCCTGGGTTTAATTAATTGCTTGATTATTCAAATATTGACGTTCTACTGCAGGTCTGCAAACATGCCCATATAAGGGCATCGCTCCGCCCACTTCGATCAACTTTTTGATTGCCTCCCCCTAGTTTGCCCAACTGAGTTCTGCCCTGACGGTTGTATCCATATGTTCATTGTTCAGGTTTGCATGGGAAGTATTTTTTTATTGCTTGCATTATAACTAGGTTGCAGACAACATGTTTAGCATACAGTATACAGCAGTCAGAAATACAAAGCTAGAAGAAGAAGAAGAAGAAGTTCTGATCTCACTAGCAGTGGTGGGCAACTTCCGTTACTCCGGTACTCCGTTACTAACGGAATCACGTTTGCGGTAACGGAGTAACGATCGCGTTACTTTTCAAAACAGGTAACGGACCAAGCAAGGGTATCGCCACCTTCTGAATGTTGGGGTGGGGTGAGCCGGGAGGAACTTTGAAGTCGATTCTTTCCAGCAATGCCCAATAGGCGGAATGTTACAATCCAAAAAGGTTTGGGGGGACGCGTCCTACCACCGTCCCCCCCCCACCTCCGACGCACATGGGACCAAGTAACTTCCGTTACTTTATAATCAAGTCCACTACTCCGTTACTCCATTAATTTTGTGTCGAGGACCGAGGTAATGGGCGGGTGTGAAAAGGACGGGCACCACTAGCAGGGGAAAATAGCAGTAACATATACAAACCGATCTCTTACCAAACGAATATCATCTGATGCCAGTGACTCGGTTGACATGTGTAAGAACTTGACCCCAGTGGAACATATTGTCTTATAAAATGGACGGATTTTTTCATCAGCGTCACAAACTGTCCTAGAAATTGCCAGAGGCCAAAAAGTCATCGGAGGTCAAAGACCTCGGTTTACCTCTGAAATGGTCAGCCGAAGCCATGAACTCAGTGGAAATCATAAATGTCACCTGTTAACACCTGTTCATATGTTCCTGAACAACACACGTGTCACGTACTCGAAAAGTACACAAGTTATAAGCATTGATAATACGGGACGCCAGTTGCGTCTGACATGAACTTGATAAACAGAACAGGTCATAGGTCACGCGTCATTAGCAGTAGAGATTTACAATGTTCAGAGTACTTGTCGTGTTCAGAGTACGTGTTCAGAGTACGTGTTATAAAGTATGGTAATGAACGTTTCATCCCAATCAGTTAATAAATACGTGAGTTATTCCGAACAACTGAGGGGGTGGGGTGGCATTCGCTTAGCGCAGTCAGACCTTCAAGGGGGGAGGGGGGGGGGGGAGCCAAGTTCCTGTGCTCTTTAAAAATATATTCCTGGATATGAAAAACTCCGGATTTCGGCCACTTCATTTTGCGAGGGTCCCCTTTTTAAAAAATTTGAACCTCTGATGACCTGGATTGGACCAGAACCCTCAGGCTCTAATGGCCCCTGGGCAGGTTCGAGAGGCCCTTGAACAGACTCAATGGGCTCTTGGGCAACCTCGAAAGTCCCCTTAACCAACTCTAATTGGCCCCTTGGCATGCTCGATAGGCCCCTGAACAGGCTCAATGGGCCCCTGCAATATGCTCAAGATTCCCTTGGGCGGGGGGGGGACTGGGTGGGCTCTATACCGGATGGACAAGCTCGAGAAGCAGTCTGGACACAGTTTTTGGGCCCCTAAGTGGGCTCAATGGACGCGCCCTGGACAGATCGAGGCTAGACAGGCTTTGGGCCCCTAAGTGGATAATTGGGCTCCTGGACCATGGACATGCCCAAAAAGGCTCCCTGTTAGCTCGAAAAGCCCATTCATTGCCTCTAAGAGCCTTTCGCATGCACCAGAATGACCCCTCGCCTGGTTTAAGGACTCCTTTGTGTCTTTTTTAAAAGCCATTTACCCAATATAAATGGTATATTGGGTAAGTGGATCCGGTGGATCCGGGATCCAGATCCCAGAGATCAGATCCCGGTATCTGTGTTTCGGGATCCGAGCACATTGGGGGCGGCACCTGGCTGAGTGGCGGCACACTGGCTAAAGGGGGTTAGATCTTCTGAGGAGAGGTACCTGTCTGCAAGGGGCGCGTCACGAGCTGGCTGGAAGGGGGAGGAGGCCCGGTTGAGGCGGGTGGCATATTTTTGAGGGGCAGCACCTCAGCCAATGCGCTGCTCGGGCACAATGGGATTAAACCCTCTTGCGCACGAGCAGCTTGCTCGGGTTAATTATTAAATGGGACCTGGCTGAAGGGCGGCATCCTTCCGAGGGGGCGGCACCTGGCTGAAGGGGCGGCATCTTGTGAGGGACGGCATCTGACTTGGGTTGGGTGGCGTCCGGTCAGTGGCGGCACCTGGGTATGGGCGGTATGGGATGGCGCCTCGTCGAGGGCGGCACCTAGACGTTGGCGGCACATTGGGACGTCCCCAAAAAGTGGTGCAATTAGTCTAAATGGTCTGTTATTGCGTCGACGCCCCTGCTTATGTCTCCATAAGTACTAGCCTCCTCAGTTGGTAATTCAAAACACGCTAGGCGAACTCAGGCAAGATTACTGGAGCTTCGGTGGTATTTTAATTTATACTTTCATATGGTAGCTTACCAGTATTTGGTAGCTGAGTTGTGCGACGTTTTGCGGCAATAAAAGGCGCAGAAACAAAACAAAGCGTGCGCCGGCTCTGGCTCTGCCAGTCGGCACTGTTGCGTGAACGGGTGCGAGGAAATACAAGTAGATATTAATATGATTTAGCTTTATGTATATTTCTATATCTATATGAACCTTGGATATTCCCTTAGGATAGGACAAGGCTATATAAGGATAGGCTAAGTCCCCATGACAACGGAAAGGCTTGCAGGCAATTCGGGATTTCGCAAGAATACTATTATTGAATACACCTTTTGATTAATTGAACAATTGAATAAAACATAATTGATTCAATACCATATTATATTTTGATTCATGAATCGTGATTGAATCAAAATCTGCATCAAACCATGGCTGATTGAATCAAAAGTTTTCACGATTTTCAACAATTCAAGTACACTGGTATATTGTGCTAATACATGCAAGTCCGCAGTGGCTACCTAACATTCATTTATACAGACCACAGTATTTTTAAACTATGTTTTAATTAATCATTTATCATTTTTTTTTATTTATTGATTTGAACATAAATGTCACGCAAATATCTAAATTTGAATCAAACGTGAATTGTTTAAATATTGGTTTTTGATTCTTTGAACAGAAATAATCAATTATATTTTTTTATTCATGACTCCGACAGTGATTGAATTGTGTATTATATCATTTTCCCCTGTTTATGAATTACTTGTAGTATTCCTTTGAGCTTCCTGATCGCAATGGCGCTCCATTAGCAATGCCTTCACGTTTTCATGCCCTCCTAATTCAGTTGGGAGGAGAGCTGCAGGGAGCCAATCTAAATAATTGATTAATCAATATTAGATTTGTGACATCATCAAAGTGGGCGAAGCAAATGCCGCTTAAAAAGGAGTGCTAATCAAAATTTAGATTAACTTCTGACATTTACGCTTTCAAACACTTTCATCAAGTTGAAGAAGTGCCGATCACTGCAAATTTTCTTCCCCAGTGAAAGAGCAAGTAATATTTTTGATATGCACAGAGTATTTCAGAGTAAAACAAGCATGTATAATTGTCAGATATGGCTTGAAATGAAAAGACCTGACCATTGAATTGTTATGTATACTGCCTTTTTTTTAATATTAACAGGGAAATTCTTTCTTTTATTTTGCTGTTCATTTTTCAAAAATAAGCTTTGAATGTGCTTCTTTTTAAGCCGCAAAAAATATTTTCTAGAAAATATATATTTATTTTATCAATTTATTTTACACTTTCAAACACTTCATCACGGTTGAAGAGTGTCCATCACATCAAATTTGGCTTCCCGCCCAGCAAAAGAGGCAGTCATTTTTATCTGCAGCAGAAAGTATTTCAGAGTAAACAAGCATAAACATTTTGTCAGATATGGCTTTGAAATGAAAAGACCTGACCATTGAAGTCGTTTTGTATATGCCTTTTTTAATGATTAACTAGGGGAATTTTTAATTTATTTTGCTGTTCATTTTCAAATAAGTTTTTTTTGATGTGCTTCCTTTTAAGCGCAAACAATATTTTCTAGAAAATAATATTTAATTTTATAAATTTTCTGTAATCAAAATTTTGATTAAAACAGCTGATGAGGTAATCTAAAATTTGATTGTCAGCACGCCTGGTGGCACCACCGGTAGTGCTTTATAATCTAAATTTTAATTGCATGCGTTCCCCATGATTTAACAACCATAAACAAACTTCCAGATTATTTCAGTGGATAGGGGTAGCTTGAGTATGTATTCTGTCATTTCTGAAACTGTGGAGTGTTTAAGATTCCTCCAGAACTGACATAGCACCACATTCAGTGAGGGGCTGCAAGCATGCCCAAATATGGTCATAAATAATATAAATATTGATTGATCAATATTAAGATTACCTCCCTGCAGTTTGCCCAACTGTATTGTATTCCCTTATGGCGAATTGCCTCATGACAAATTACCCTCCTGTTCACTATCCCCTCCTGTTCTTATCACCCTATTATGAATTGCCTTATGACAAATCACCCTTCTATTCACAATGCCCTTCCATTCATATAGACCTTCCCATCATATTCCCCTCCCTGTTGTATCCTCCCTATTGTATCCCCCTCCCTATGGTATTCCCCTCATGTTTGTGCTCCCTTTTTTTGCTGTTATCATTACATTAGGTTTGGCTAGCTTAGGTTAGGTGTGGTTAGGCCTTGAAACTAATACCGATCTTATGGCTAGGATAAGGTGCTAGCGACTGGGAGGGGAATATGAATGTGAGGGCCATATGAACGGGAGAGCATTGTGAGCAGGAGGGTAATTTGTCATAGGGTGATTTGCAAAAGGTTATTATGAACTGGAGAGGATTGTGAATGGAAGGGTAATTCTTCAAAAGGCAATTTGTTGTAGAGGAGAATGATAGTGAGGGCATTATGAATTGGAGGGCATTATGAATTGGAGGGCATTACAAACTGTAGGGCATAACAATCAGTAGGGGAATATGATAGGGAGGGCAGTTCGTAATGGGAAAATGACCCTACCTGATTGAGTAATCATGATTCTACAATGAATAATGAATCATGATTGAATTGTTAAAAAAATGATTAAATAACCAGTCTGATCCATTCACCATGTGTTAATACTCATTGATATTGTGGGTATCTTAACTTCTGGAGAAAGGTTGTTGATCATTGATAATTGTGACCCTCATTATTTTTAAAATTTCAAGGTGTCCAATATTGCTAAATAGTGCTAAATGAGGAGAAAATAGCAGGTTAATTAAAGGTAACATATTGCAACACTTCTTTTGATATCAATGAAACACATATGATTTGGTAATTGGTATCCTTTAATGCTTTTGATTTACATTTAACTTCTTTGTAAAAACAAAATAACATGCCATCTATGATCATTTGGTTGTATATGACAGCCAGGAACATAATGTGTTTCTGACACTTTGATCTGACTTCTGCAGGCATATGAGATGGGTTCTGTCAAAAAGAAAGCCTCAAAGTCGTCGTCAGACTCTGATGCTGACGGTCACCGTCGCCGGATACGCTCCGGCAGCGGCAGTCGCTCTCAGTCCAGATCGCTGCACAAGACCAAGTGTAAGCGTCGCAGGAGTGGCCGCAGCAGCAGCAGCAGCAGTAGCAGCTCGTCGGAGCGGAGCTCCCCGGTCAGAAAACTATCCCGACCGTCCACTAAACGAAAACGGCGAGAGCGCAGCAGCAGCAGCAGCAGCAGTAGCAGCAGCAGCAGTAGCAGCAGCAGCAGCAGCAGCAGTAGCAGCGAGGAAGAACGGAGAAAGAAGGCGGAAAAGAAGCGTGTAAAAAAAGAGAAGAAGCGGCGGAAGAAGGCCAAGAAGAAGCTGAAGAAGCAGCGTAAGAGGGAGGCTCGGGCGGCGAAGGGGGCGGCGCTGGCGGCCAAGTCGACGGCAGCCAGTGACGACGATACGGTGATCGGTCCCACGCTGCCGGACACGGGCGTCGGCCAGGCCATGAAGCCCATGACGAAGGAGGAGTGGGAGAAGCAGCAGAACGAGGTGCGACGCGTCATCGACCCGGACACCGGCCGCAGTCGGTAGGTGCACAGCAGGGATCATCATGGATCGGGTGCCCCATGGTGCCCACGTCAATTCATTCCCGATTGCTGGGTTGGGTATGCATTTTTTTTTTTAAAACTTTTCATGGTTTACATGGTTTGGGCATGGGTATGGCAATTTGGGAATAATGTCGCAAGGCGTTATTTTTCATCGACACGCAGAATGTTTAACCCAGTAAATATGTTTTGTAAATGACATAGGACACTTTCAAACAATAGTCCTTTGTCAATTATATGACAACAATAAAACGTGGTAAGTAATAGGGGAGTAATATATATATATATATAATATATATATATATATATATATATATATTTTAAATCATGTCCGATCCTAAGTCTGATCCAATATGATGATGTTGACCGCCAAGTGTTCGATAAGTCCAAATCAACAGCAACACAAAGGTGCCTTATATTATTTATCGTTAATAGTATGAAAGTCAACATGATAGGGTAAAGGTTGCAAATTTTGTGAAAATAATTATTTGCTTTATCTAAATGGGCCCCAATGGGCGTGGGTCTCAATATTATGAATTATAATGGGTCTGGTCTGGGCTTGGTGCTCGTGGGCTTCGGCTGGGCTGGGCTTGGGGTTTTGGCACCCCCATGATAGTCTATGGTGCACAACAGCGTCGCTCAGCCTGGTAGCTATGTCCAGTGTTACGGCGCAGACTTGTGACCATTCGAAGCACTCGACTTGGCTGATCTCTGGGGTATGATCAACACGTCCGGTCCCGACACTGAATATCAGGGTTTGGGATGCGCAGGATGCGTCTTGGGATGCGTCTCTGAGGATGCGCAGAAGACGGGTTAACCCTCGCCCTATGGGGGGGGGGGGGTGGCTGACCCCTGAGGTCTTTCTTGAATAACTTTCCACACATAGCTCATCTTTCTGAAATTTTTAGTAGCTGAGTTTACAACAATTATAAGTATGATCGAAATTTTATAATCGAAATTGGTCAAGTAGTTTTGGAGATAATGACGTTTTAGTGGCTTCAACATGTTTGCTTTAACATGTTGATATGAAAATAACTCTTTAGCAAGTTATTTTTATTTTAACTTTGCTCACCATCAATTCGATTTTGAGTAGTGTCTGTAGAAGAAAAGAGTCAATACATTTATCAAAGGTGTTCAAAAACCGGAATATATGTGAGAGAACTGATTATAAACTATACCCAAACCAAATTTCAGAGCAATATATTTTTTTTTGACGGAGTGATGGCTTCCTAGTGTAAGAAACTTTTAACGTCATTTTTTAAATCACTTTTTCTTCTTCTTTTGTTGACTAGATACGAACGAATAAATACATTTTCGGTATTTTGTAGCCAAAACTGGTCCAGGAACATGCTTTTTATTTACATTTATCAATTTCTAATTTTGAGGTTTTCTGACAGCAAAATCGCTATTCTGGACGTGATCTAGTCGAGGTCATTCACTTGACCTAGGTCACCCGTGGACTTGAAACCTAACGATTGCATACCATTAGATTCCTCACAAGACAGGCAACATGCTGGTTCTTTCCGCGTTGCTCTATGTTGCTTGGTTTGGCAGTTAGCAGGGGGGGGGGCTGTTTGCCCCCCGTAGGGTGAAGGTGAAAAAAGCTCCCGTCCGTAGGGCGAGGGTTAACACGCGCACTGGAGAGGGGTATGCCACTAACGCGCGCTGGAGGGGGCACTTTAGTGCCCCCCTGAGATCTCAGAAAGTATGAGAGCTAGAACATTCAAACTTACAGGGTAGGTGTTGGTAGGTGCTATGATGATCTACATATGCTGAAATTTTGGTGACCTTAGGTCAATATCTTAAAGGTAAAACGAGGTCAGAAAGGTAAAATCTGACCAAATGTCACCTTTTTGGAATTTCACCTCTTGTGACGTCATAGGTTACCATCAATGTGTCTAATGTTGTGTTTGGGATGAACATTGACATTTGCTACCAAATGGCGTTTGAATCGACCCGATCTGACTGTTGGTTCCTAAGATATCGCTTCGCCTCCATCGTTTCTGGCCGTTATCTTGGAATTAAAATCCATATAACCCAAAAAAATATCGACCGATTTCCTTTTTTACGTCAAACGATCCGCTATTGTGTTGCCGTAAATGTCGCTCAAAAACCAACGCCATGCGCTGCTTCATTTGTTTGAGATATTCATTAAATTTATGTGGGGGGGGGGGACAAAAGTGCCCCTCCAGTGCGCGTGCTAAGTCGAGTCAGGCGATTCAACCAATCATAAATAAAATAAAAATGCACCAAAAAGCCTCTCGGGCCCATTCGAGATTGCATCCGAGGTTGCATCCACTCCCCCTCCCCACCAGTCTCGTTCCGATCAAATCACCTTACTCTACCTCCCATCAAGTGTAATTTTAGCCTCTGTGAGTTATTTATGTAATATTATGGCTAATGGAACTGACAACTCTCATTTAATGGGCGCCACATAGCCTAGTAGCTGCGGCGCCCTTTAACTAAAATCATCTCCATCATTAACTCTCATTCAGATTTTCTTTAAAGTCTAGCATTAATTTTTAGGTCCTTCTGCTTTTTGGCCTTATTTCTTTAGATATCCAAAACAAGTTCACTACTTATGGTACCTACCCCTTCTATAGTCACCTCTGTCCGGCTTGGGCCTAAAGTACTGTAATATTACTCTGGTCTTGACAGATTCGACAACTCGTCGTTAAAGCGCTTAACCATTTCACTGTCCTGCCTAACTAAACACATTAACCTTAACCCTATTTCGTGCGGGGTGGGGGCATATTCTGCTCTCCTTTTTCGTTTGCCGCTCCAAACCGTGAGCCTAGCGCATTCAATCTTCTGACATTAAAAACCATTTTTGCGCACGTGTTGTGGTACAAATTTCGAAAAATCGGCTCACAGAGGCGGTGCCAAGATCCTGTTTTTGGGAGGGTGTTATGAGTGCGGTTGTGTGGCGCATACTTTCGTCGTAGTTTGCGTGCACAATGCGCAGAAACGTCTTCACGCTTAATGCATCATACACTTCTGTGGATTCTTCATATTTTTTTGGGGCAAGAGGGCACTCAGATAAAATCAAATGGGAGGCGATACCATTCCTCAAATTAGGTCCACCTTCCAATTAGCTTGATGATAAAGCGTTGCGTGCATGGTGCCCCCATGTTGCTTACCTGTATCCGCCTATGCGCAATATGTTACATTTATTAAATTATACCAAATAATGCACACATGTGACGTTCATATTGTCCCAACCAATCTTGAACAGCACATATTTGTTATAAGAAAATCACACATTTTACATCCCCTGAATACGCTTATGATTTTTCATTTTTGTACCTGTCTTTTGATATTTTGAACTAAGACCAGTACATTGCAAGCTCAAAAAACATTTCTTGCATGCAAATCGGTCGAACCAGATGACCGCAATAACCGTTCAAAAACACACAAAATATTTATTTTTGCCCCCTGACACCCAATTTTTTAACGAAAAAGAAATTTCGGGTTCATAAAGATATATATTTTGTCGTGAATCGAAAGGCGTTTGGCCTATCGAAATCGACCGAGCGGTTCTCGAGATCTCTGGGGACTTGATAGCCTCAATTTGCTTTAGTGCCCCCGAAACAAAACAAGAGATCTCTGGGGAGGTGGGAAGGTAGAATCTTCCCTCCCCAGCACGTTATCGTAATGGAGTATATGCAGGTCACCAAAATATTGGAAATGTTATGTGTCAGAGAAAGAGTATCTTTTTCTGATCATGCCTGGTAACTTCATTGTTTATTGAGACTGAAATGCTTAAAACATAATTTAACGTGCGGGCTGGCAAAACTGACATTGCGTAAAACAGTACTAACGCGAGACACCGCTTCAGGCGGTTTGACGTCAACAGGCTATCACTTCCACGGCTCGCTTATGTTGAAGAGATGGGAGCTCATCAGGACAACGATTGTGAAGTACCTGCTGTTCATTTGCGTAAAAAATCACTGGATTAGCTCAACAATATATTACATTTTCCATTTATTTCACTCTTAATGATAGTCCATCCAAACTACAAAACTGACATCAACTTCTGGGCTAACTAAATTATATCCAACTGATACCTGTGGTTAATAGTTTGTTTTATTCTTACAATAACGAGTGTCTGCGTTTAACTTCGCATGTTTCATTTGTGACTATTTAATTTGTGTATAAAACGTTATTCTTTGCTGTCATTTCTTTGTTTTTATTTGTTCGCTAGTAATTGTGGATGTAACACGCCTTATTTTAATTTAGAGGCCTACCAAAGTTTTCGGTTTTCCTTATAACTCCTAACATAAATGCAGACAAAAATGATATCAAATGAAAATATGCATCTACTTTACTCAACCAAATGTTTATTTTGTGTCTGAAAACAATCAGCATTCCATAATCGAGGTTCAAAATAAATTCTCAAATCCTTGAGGCATTAGCGGAAGTCAGCTACTCATAGGCCCCTTACGTCACCATTTAAGTAGGTAAACGCTCTTCTTGCCTTCGCCAAATTAAGTTTGCCTTATGTGCTAAGAAAAGGGAGTAGTTATGAAAAATATTATTATTTTAAGAACTAGCAATATTTCCTCTTTCGTTTGGTGTATTTTTCTCACAACGTGCATATACTCCATTCTGGCCACCAGCACGGAATAGGGTTGAATGAACCTATATTTTTGGAAACTGTACTGCACTTTTAAAAACTGAAGAACTTCTTACTATTTACATTTGGAATGTATCAAGTTCCTTTTGCCCGTTTTATCAGCTGCTCTCTGACCATTTTCTTGACTGTAAAGTGTAATCACAAGTCCTGTTACAGTGTATCAAGCAGATTGTACTCCTTAAGTTTAAAAGGTAACGTAACGAACTGTCATACCTCTGCCGCCGTTTGCATCGTATTTTGTTTTGTGAACGTTTTACATGTCTGCGATTTACATTTCAGTGGTGTATTACGAAACCTTTTGCTCAATTTTTAGACAGCGAAGTGAAATTGCACATCAGTGTACCTAGTCCTAATCAAATGCAATTTTACAATTCAAATAAATCACACTTTTGATTGGGCTGCATTCGTTTTTACTCAAACTTTTGGCCGATGATCACTTCGATTTGGACTTTGTGTATGTGTTGGCCAAAGTACGCCAAAGTCCGCCCCTGTATAGCTCCAGTGGGAGAGAGCTGGACTTCTGACATATCCCGATAGTGGGTGTCTAGTTACCCTGCCCGGGTTCGAGTCGCTTCGGCGCTCACTATTTGCTCCTGACTGGGATGGCCTACGGCCGGTGGCAGCGATCGCACTCAAGGTCAGGTAACGTCAGTGAGCGGGGCGGATCGTGTCAGGTATGTCGGGCACGTAAAACTTTCGTTTCTAAATTCTGCCGGCTAATAGGAATTGTGCGATCGGGTGGTGAGGTCAGGACTTGCGCAACAAGCTAGCGCGGGTCCTGATCTCGGAAAGCCATCCATACAAAAACAAAACTTACATAATATTTTTTTTACAAAAGTACATATGTCCTCACCTGACATTGTATCGGCGACTGACAGCGGCCCACTGACGCTGGTGCCGCTCCTCCAGGCTGGTCCGGGGCCGCGGGGAGATCCTGGAGGAGACTATGGCGAGCCAGCGACGACACCAGCAGATCATCAAACAGGCCAAAAAACGACGGCGCTCGTCCGCGGAAGGAGATGGCGAAGCGGCTAGTCAAGTAACGTCCTCTGTCAGTAAAGCAGCCCCCTGACGCCGCTGCCGCTCCTCCAGGCTGATCCGGGGACGCGGCGAGATCCTGGAGGAGGTGGTCAGCCAGCGACGCCACCAGCAGATCAACAAACAGGCCACACAGAACGACGGCGCCCACTTCCAGAAGGAGATGGCCAAGCGGCTAGCCAAGTAACGTCCCCTGTCAGTGAGCGCACCGACCTGGGGCGGCGGCCGAACCGACCCCCTGTTTTAATTTGTTATAGACACCGTAATCTGGAATACCCTGCCGTTTTTTCAACTGTATTTTTGAGCATTATTGAATGCTTGCTGACTTGATAAACCTAGAAGCACGAGGACTCCCTGGAAGTAGAGGAGCGCGTGCTCGGAATTCCGTTCTGAAACGTCAATATTTCAATCCTAACAATGACTGTGCTTATATAATGGCAAGATTATGTTCGCTTGCTCCATTAGGGTGATTTATGTATATTACCAGGTCAAGGTGCCCAAGTCAGCAGCATGGACGATAATTTTTCTGTTTTGATATGCTGTGTGCAGTGTTTGGGCTCCGATGGTGTCTATTGGAGTTATGAGCTATAAGTTATAACTCTTCTTGCTATATAAAGCCAATCCATAATTGTGGACTTATTGGTTGGTCAGTGGGTCGTTTTGTTGCCGTACGTTGTCACTGTGTAATTCATTTATTTATGACCCTGATCGACCCACCCTCTTGGGCGAGACGGAGGCATTTGTAAACATCTTGCTTGTTATACAAGCTGGTGTTGATTGAAAGCTGCAGTTCTGTGAAAAGCGCCTCAGACTTGCAGCTTCATAAACTCACGATGAAACTGTTTGTGCATTCGAATATCATTAAGTCCTTTATTGAATTTCTTAGCAATTTTCACGTTTTCTTGTCTCTCGTTTTGGTAAGGTCCCGGTAGGTGAAGATGCTCTGCGCCTGTCTGTAAACATGGAAGTAACTAGGTAGGTTTAGAGCTCTTCTATTATCCACACTTGAACGCATTGGCGACGGAATACGTTCGTGTTGGACCTTGATAAGAAACATAACTTGGACGAGCGCCATTACGGAGCAGGCAGGTTTATGGCACTTTCTTCTCTCACATGCTGAAGTGCTATCGGGGCCGCGGCCACCGTGTCCGTAACCGAAGCTCGATGTTTTGCAACATTGGTCATTTTTGCCTTGTGATACATGTTGTCTTATCTACTTTCGATTATAAGTATTGTTTTTTTTTCGTTACCTTACATCCAAAGAACTAGGAAGGTTTCAACATTATAATAAAGTGTATTATTCCAACACTGCCTATCGACTCCGAGACTGCGACAAGGATCGTCCTGCACGATGCAGGGCTGGTCTATGCTAAAATGAACCGTCCAGTGGTCGGACTCTACACATCCGCCATGCATGTCAATCCTAATAGCGGAACAGCTCAAACAAAGTAGGGCTGGCTGGCGTACTATCTTACTGATCGAAGTAGTGCGCTGATCTCAGTATATGTGAACAGTCGTATCAGACGATCCGAGCGGCTCATAGCAATTCATTCAGGTACAGAGGCGATCTGAAATACGATATTAGCAGTATCAACAGTACTGCCTAGTGATATAGTTTTCTCTAGTACAGTTCATTAACAGATTGTCCAATTCATTGACATGCATCGACGGACTTTGATCGCGCACATTTGCCGTTAAACACTTCTCTCGGTTCTCTTGGAGCAGCGTTATACTTGTCATGATCGGTGAGCCTGGATCGCATGCTCTCTGTTCACTTCCACTCGTACTAAGATCAGTGCATTCGCATTCGACTCTTGCTTGACTTGTGACTTGTTGATCGGTATCACAGCGACGGGAACTCCACCTGTAGATTCCCCCGTCGCTGAGGGACTAGACGAGTAAGTGACTGAACAAGCTGGGGAGGCTCGATAGCTGCTGACAACAAGCAGCTGGGGAAGTTATTGTCTCGATATCATCAGATGTTACAGCCTGTAATAAAACATATCCATAAGACGATGGGAGTAACATCCAAGGAAGCTTGATGACGGCGAAGTCATGAGCGTGCACCACACGTGTAGAAGAACATCCCCACACATGGTGTCCTATCGATCAAAATTATCACGCAACCACACCACGCGGGCCCCAGGGCAATGGCAACTGAACAGGGCACGCGACCCCATTTAGTCGTGTTGCAGATCAGGCCGTGTCTTACATGGCTCCACATCACATTCGCACTTCTATTCCTTAATGTCCACTTCGCATCGATATCGCGGCTGATTTCAACCAACACGTCACATATCGACACACCGCGGAAACACAAGGACGCGGCTAGCGATACTGGTTTGCCATTGCCCGTTATAACACGCGACATTGAACGCGATAACATGGAGCATATACTGAAGGCACTGCGCCGAATGGATCTTTGCATTGTGTATTCGCCACGTCCTATGACGTCAGCGTTTTGACGCGAGATGGCGCTGCGTCCGCGCGCACCACGGGTCAGGTCTGGGGGCTTCACTGTCTGCTTCCCGGAGGTCACTTCACACGGTTCGGTTCGGCGCCGGACGACGCTGGCGTCACCTGGCGGCGTCAGGAGGCGCCCACCGGCACGAACTCGGCGCGGCTGCTGTAGGCCGTGAACTCGGCCCGTCCTTTGGCGGGGGCGGCGCGCTGCTGCTGCTGCGGCGGTGGTGGCGGCGGGGCGGCGGCGCTGTCGGCCGGCCGCGGCTGCAGGAACTGAAGCGGCACAGTCACCTGTCCGGAGGCCAGCTGACGCTGCACCGTCCGCGCCGCCTCCGCCACGCGCTCCAGGAAGTTGGGCAGACCTGCCGGGGAGCAAAATACGGGTAACTCGAGATCAAATCAAGGATAGCAGCCTTATTGGCGCCATATAACTATTTTGTTGCGGCGCCTTTAAGCCCCAATCATCATCATGATAGCAGCCTTATTCAGATTATTTGCAAAACCATAGATAACAGTAGACCATAGACCAACCATAGATAACAGGTCTACTGTTATCTATGGCAAAACAAATATGAATTTATCAACATGCATTTCATTCGTCTTATAGTGTCACTGCGAGATTGGCTTTCCTATGCCACTGTCGACCGTGCCAATATCCCGAAACGTCAGCCAACTATTACAAGGTGCTGCGTCACAGCCTGGCGAGCTGCCGGGAACGTCACGGCCACCGTCAGTCAGGGCCCGGGCAAAATACCGACCAGGTGCCGACGTCATCATAACAGCAGAGTCGGGACGACACCTGCCAAACGGGACGGACGGAGGGACGGCCAGCGGGCGGCTCACCTGTGGCCGCCACGTAGTTGGTGATGACCGGAGGCAGGTAGGTGCCCGGGTCGTCAAAGTACGTCAGACCAAAGTCCATGCCCGGCTGCGAAACGGACCCAGCACATGTTAATGACATGCCAGACGTCCGGGTCAGTCCAACGGACTGCTTTACAATTTTAAATCGATGGAGCAAGTGGCACAATAAAGCAGCAAGTGCCGTGAAAAACGAAAGCAACGCATGTGACCCCACGCTCCTTTAAGGTGAACGCTGACCCTTTCAACACAACAGTATTTTACCATTACTGTGAACTTGCCAGTTACCGCAACATAACCGAGTATCCCGTCACAATCTTGCACGGACCCACATCGCCTACAGACCACATCCGGCGCTGGCGGCCCACCCGGCCCTCTCCCAGGGCTTACCTGGTCGAACTGGGTGTGCGGCCGGATGACCATGACGGACCAGTAGTTGTTGACACGCACCACGCCCGGCCGCTCGGGACAGTCGGGGCGCGCCGCACACCGTGACACGATCGTTATCTGGCGCGCGCGCCGGTCGACGTGGTACGTCCGGTCGAACACGTAGTCACGGTTCTGGAACATGGTCTGCCGTCCCACAGACGGACGGGGGGGGGGGGACAGTCTGCGTCACAAGCTGCAGCGGCGGCCAGCACAGCGTGACCATGTGACGAGAAATGCTGGGAAATGCTGGGAAACACTGGGTAACACAGCGGAAAAAATCGCGAAACTTTTTTTAGTCGCTGAACTAAGTAATACAACCATCGCAAAAATATCTCGAACACAAACGATTACAAAACGTAAATATGATCTCTTCCACCTGCTATTTGACATTTATACATATTGTCAGACACCAGCTGCTACAAATCAGTACTGGTCGTCTCCGCGACTGACCGGGAACTTGACCTGCCAGTAGATGACGTCCCCGCTCTCTTGAGGCTTGGGGTCGACCACCCTCAGCTCCAGCACGCTGGGGTCCCACTGTGTGCGGTACTCTGTGTTGAGCTGCACCTCGAAAAACGACTCGGCAGTCACGTCCTCATACGTGCCGTACACTGCGGGCGGACGGACACGCCGGGTCAGTGTACTGCGGACGGACGCTCCGACGGACAGTACGCAGGCAGACACGATATTAAGCAGAGAGCACAACAGACAGGGGCTCTACGCACAGACAGACATCGTACGGACAGGGTCAGAGGACACGGTAACAAAGCATAACTTAGGGCACCGGGGCGCCACTCTGGGGCGTCAGACGTCATTTCAGCCGTCCACGAGGCTCACAGTATGTAGAAAACATAGTCGGACAGAAAATACAATTTTTAAATGTTACGATTTGTTAAATGATGATGACTGATTAAAATATATTGTCTGCCCAGGCAGGAATCCAAATCCTTCCTACGTCACGATAACACAAACATTCCTGGACCTCCATATATCTAGTAACGAACTTTTTCTGCCTTTCGTATACACGGCAATTACTGTTCCACCTTTTCCAAATCGGTCCAGTCAGTCTGGCTGTGTTACCTTTGTAGGAGAAGAGGTGTTCGTGCTCGGGGTGCCGCTTCCTCCACACGACCACGTGTCTCCGCTCGATGAACGGTACCCAGCTGCTGTGCGGGTCTGCGGTTCACGGCCGTGGTGGGACGGCCCCCGGCGCAGGCACAGTACGCGACCTTGTCCACCTGACCACAGCGGCGGACACACCAGTCAGAGACGGAGACGGGACTGTTTCGTGTAGCACCAACACAGCTATCCGACTGAGGGAAACAGTGCTGTGCTAAATCTACAACAAAGACTGCTTACTGTGTGCGGTATTACACTCTTAAACAAAATAGAACAAGCATTTTATCATAGTAATCAGAAGGTCAGAACGTCCATTTTCGGGATTCGTTTCAGGCTTCACAAGCTATTAGAAGCGAGGTCGAGACATACAACGGTTGGACAACTAAAATCGAGGGCTTGGGAGTTGCATTGGTACAGACGCGTCACAAACAAACGTCATTACCTGTCTGTCAACCACTTGGCGCTTTCCGCAGTCTGGACAAACGATACTCTCCTTGCAAAGCGTCGCAAAACGCTCAAACTCTTCCTCATAACCGTGCCTGGAAAATAAAATACCAATGTAGTAACACACTATAAGTAAATAAATCTTGCAGTGGAGTGCGTCTGACTGTATGTGTACTCTTGGTTCCAAAATAAGCGTCCCGCTGGGTTGGCCGGCACAGCAGTTTAATGGACTATAACGCTTTGGGAAAATTATGAGAAATGAAGGAGATGAGAGCCACTCATCTGGGCACTCATCTACATCAATCCACATACTTTTCCCAAGGCGGTAATATTCCCTTTAACTGCTGTGCCGGCCAACCCAGCGGGACGCTTATTTTGGAACCAATAGTACCAGGCTACGATCAGATGTCTGCCGGTTCGGCTCCACTCCACTCCGGTGTGACCCAGCTGCTGCGAGTGATCCCTCTAACCTCGCCAACTCACCGTGCCGGCGGCGGAGGCCGCTCTGCGTCCTCTGTGTCTCCCGGCTCCGGCTCCGTCTTCTTCTGGTCGTCGGCGGGCGGAGGTGCCGGTGCGGCTGGCCCCTCGAATCCGGCGACCAGCGCGGCACTCAGCAGCATCCGGCGACCCTGGGCTGCCAGCAGGCGGCGGACAGAGCGCAGCATCTCCCGCAGCGCCTCCCGCTCGTACAGGCCAGAGTACAGCTCAAACAGCTGCCGACACAGTAAGTACCCAGTCATACATAGGAACATATACAATATTAATTTATAAATTACATTTTTCTCGTTTCTACATCACAAATGTCGAAGGACACGGTAACAAAGCATAACTTAGGGCACCGGGGCGCCACTCTGGAACCACAGGATGACGATTGGAGCCTTGAAACAATCATTAAACAATTGAAACACTATCAAATTTACCCCTGCACACACTGCTATAAACATACAATAAGATGAAATCATTGTCACCGCTGCCTGATACCGCTGGCCCTGTCTACTGACCTGCATGGTGCGGCGTGTCCGGTAGATGAGTACGAACTCGCACTGGATGACGGAGAGACGGAGCAGGGCGCGCGACTGCTGGCGCAGCATGGCCAGCAGGCGGCGGTGCAGCGTCAGCAGCAGCTGGGCGGCTGCTGAACTGCTGCTGCTGAGCGGCTGCTGCCGACCGGCGGCCGTCTGTGCCAGAGAGGGCTGCACCCGGCCGGCGGCGGCACGGGCCGCAGGTGAGGCGGCCACCACTGCCCGGCCGCCCTTCAGTAGAGCCAGCATCCTAACCTGACGGCAACAGACATGCTCTATATACTTAATGCTGTAATACACAGTACTCAATGGAAATATAATACAATATTTAACAGGGACTTGCTGTAAGTAGTGAATCCTTCAAGTGAATCATGTAAGTAGTAAAAACATTGTTTATATATTAAAATGTCACAATCATTACCTGTTTCAGGGCAAACTACCTTTGTGACCTCTATCATTAATGCTTAAGCTTGGGAAGCAATGCAAGTATGGTGAGTAATTACTGTACTGCTCATGATATCAGAGGTTCTGTGAAAGCAGGTTCTTGAACACAATGCTGCAGTAGTGGTTAATATATTTGTGCATATATTTTGCCTTTATCTTATTGGAGCTCTCGACATATTACATATTTTAATAAAGCCTTTATTTTGGGTTCCCCATCGCAAAAATGGACGCTTTCCTAGTCTCTCTTAGCAGTGTCCCAATATGTGTTCATTGGGGTTGAAAATGGCACCCAAATGGTAATAATTTTCCACTCTCACTTCTTATTTCAGGAGTGAATTTTCTCCTCCCAATGTAAATACATGATATTCAGAAATATTGTTTTTGAATAAAATAATTGACTGGCGATAGCTACAGGGTGATCATTTGGAAGTGCTACTTAAACAAGCGCTTGGTTCAAATATGTATGAAGTGGCACAATCAAAAATAAAACACCATTCGAACATACAATGTGGGTCATTTGATCTGGGGCACAGAGCGAGTCATTATTGGCAGTGGCTGACTCAGAGGAGGTGCTCAAAGTTCCCACCCCTCACGGATTGGCACAGCTCCGTTCGACGCCGGGCGTGTCTGGCAATTTTCCGCAGGCTGTCCTCGTCCATGTTGAGGACAAAGTCCTCCACCACCGCTTTCAGCTGGGCGATTTTTACCGGCTCACATGTGCCATGACCTGTGACCAGACATTGAAGTCCAGACATGAGAGGTTTGGGCCGTAGGGAGGCCAGTGGTGCTCGCTGTTTCGCGAGATGATGCGATCACCAAACTTGGAGCGCAGGCCACCAGTCTGGACAGCATATTGGCTGGTGACTGGATCTGACACAGGTGGGGACGATGCGGCTTCCACTTCAGGTTTTTATAGGATCCTTCACACCTTACTGAAGGAATCCCCTGCTGTTGGATGCCATTCTTTCTTTTTTTTTTATTAGTGAGCCTTGGGCGTCGCGTGAATAATTAAGCGCTGTCCCTAATCTGTCCACCACTCACGTGACCCTCTCATACCAGGTCCAGATTGGGTTGTGGCATTCCGAAACGCGGCCTGGGCCCTTATCCTTGCATGAGCTTACATCACAGGTGTGGAGAGAATCGCATTCACTGATGAAGCAGGATCCACCAGAAGTAGCGTTTGAACCAGAAACCTGTGAAATGGTTGTAGAATCCACGGCACGTTCCTGTGCGCTTATTCGAAGAAGTGAGTCAGAAAAGTCCCTGCCGCACGGAGCGTCAATGGATTTTAACTCGCCGTACTTAAAACTATCAATTGGCCTGCTCTTTAGTGAATGGGCTTAAAACGCCGATTAGGACTACATGGAAAAAGACGCCATATAGACCAGAGATCAATGCAATATTTAACAACCTTAGCAAAAAACAAAATGACCCAGTGTCTTTTTGAAGAAAACCAGCACTTTAAACTGAATTATTTTATTATTTCTGCGCATTTGACGCCTTTATTTAAGTAGCACTTCCAAATGATCACCCTGTAGTGATAGCTTAACCCGCGCACTGCAGGGGGTTCGCGCCGAACACGAACTGCAGGGGGGGGGGGGTGATTTCCGCCCCCCGCGAGATCTCGAAAACTACGCAACGTAGCGACAAGCAGAAAACGGCATTAGATAGCTCTAGACAAGCTCCATCGAAAGTATTTCAGTTTTTTCTTGGATCAGGTTCACAATGAGGTCACCAGTGGTCACCAAAGGTCAATTTTCCGGTTTTAGACTTCTTTTCCAGAAACCCCCGATTATCTCGGAAACTATGATAGCTAGGAACAAATGTTATGGAAGTAATCGAAAGCTCTTGAAAAATGCAACTAGCGATTAGCCCTAATATTTAAGATAAGTTTCATAGTTTAAGCTCCAGAGGTCATGAAAGGTCAAAAAGGTAATTTTTAGCAAAGCAGTTTTTCGTGAATAGCATTTCACCTAACAAAGATAGGGAAATAATTTTGACGCCATCGTGTTTGTCTCATCTAGGCGCTTATAAATATATACATGGTCACCTGGTAAGGTCAACATCAAAATTTAACCTCAGGTCAAGGTCATTTGGTGACCCAGGTAAGTCATGTTGCATATGGGGCGACGCGTCAGACGAGACGAACACAGTGGTGTCACCGCTCGTCTCTATCTCTTTTCTATCAAGAAAAGAGATGGTGAAAAAAAAAAACGATTAGCAAATCATTGCTGATGACCTCAGATGACCTTGTATAAATCACTGAGCAACAATTGCTCCCTGATCATCCAGAATGAGCTAAAATAACATGATTCTGAAAGAATTAGCCTGATCCAATGCATATTTTATGAATAGGAAGCATTTGTTTATTTTCCCATTCACTTATAATGGGGAGGGCAGGAAATTGACCTGACCTTTGGTCACCGATACAAGGAGAAATCCGAGATAACGAATTGTAGTACTGATATCCGTATGAATCCTGCAAGTTTCAAAGCTTTCAGAAAAAGACTGTGGCTTCTGGCACGAACCACAAAACATTTTTGAAGGTAGGCGGCACTTTTACATGAACTTGCGACCTGATTGAGATGACCTGAAGTCAAACTTTTCCAAAATGTGGGTAATTGATGCCCAAACAGGTGTACGAAATTTGGCGGCGCTGCGCTACGCCGTTTTTCCGCTACTCCTGAAAAACCTGAGGGGGGGGGGGGGCGGCGGAAATCACCCCCTTCAGTGCGCAGGTTAATAGAAATATGTGATAGCTAAATTAAAATAACCTCTATGATTGCAACACAAACTACCGCTTTTCATATTTAAAAGATCAATCAATATTGTACCAATTTCTACATAATTTTACATTCTCAAGTCTCATGGCCTTTTATGGCTCGAATTTTTCCACCCTGAGACCCCAGCAAAAATAAAATTGTGAAACTCTGTTACTTAGACTCCACTCTGACCACAACCTTCACCAATCTCATACTCACAATACTGAACAGAGAACACACATGCACACATTTATTAACAGATCCCTGCTTGATCTCCAAAACCATTATCACTCCTCATCATCCACATTTGGTCACTCCAAGCCTTTCAAATATTGAGTTACCCATCCTGACCATCCTCAGTGCCACAGGCCACAACCGTGCCTGGAATTGGCTGATGCACCTGATAAGCCCTCTGTGGGAATGCTCCATACCAATAACCACAAGACCTTCACCATTCAGCCTAATCCAACTGCTAGGCTTCAGGCTGGTTGCAAAGTCCCAGAATGTGTTAATTTAATGCTTCATCTGGAAAATGTGTTACTGACACACCCTATAAGTTTAAGGCATCTGTGTTACTGGGACTCTTACCACCAACAGACACTACTCAGCAAAATAAACACACAGGCTCTCCAACAGACTTCCACCCTCCACAAAAGTATACATGTTAGCATGCATCAAAGTGCATAACACTTGTAAGGCATAATGTGCCTTTCAGAACTTCACCACATGTTAGAGGATGATATTCTGAAGAAGCTGGTGAAAATGCAGTAACATAAGTTTATCAAAACACAACATTTTGGGATAGTTAGTAACCAGATACCAGCTAGAGTGCTTATCTGAACAACTTATTACTGAATAACTTCCAAAATGTGTCAAGTTTTTGTTAACACCCTGTTCAGGTGTTATCAACGCAAACACTTTGGAAACAAAAGCCACAATTTTATCAGAATGTTCATAGTACCAAGCAGCATGGACATTTCTCTCAAGTTCAATATTCTACCATCATGAAATCTGGTATTATAAGGTGTCAAAAATTGCAGTTGTTTAGGGCAAAAGTCAATTCTTCAGATTTCAGACATGTCACAACCTCAGACTTTTCATGCTATAGTATAAGTGAAGTAAATTATGATGCATGGTGCTTTAGTGAGTCTGTGATGTTTACATTCTGATGGCATGAAGTCTAAGGTTGGTATATGTCTGAGGTTACAAAAGTTTGCCCTACACTAACCAGGTTGCTTAGGTACCCTACCTCCAGGCTTGACAACAATGGATGCCTGATAAATGTCTTGGTGGGCCTCATGTTCCAAAAGTTGGCAAAACTGTTCTAAGACTGAAAATTGAAGGGTGTTTGGACCAAATTAGAAAAAAAAACATTGTCAGCAAAAACTTGTTAAACAGGGTAAGGGAGCATCATCAAAAGGGTTGTTGATGCTTGCTTCCAAGTTTGGTCACATGACTGGAGAAGTTATGGGAGTTGAAGTTGGCCTGTCTGACATTGCTGCTATCCCCAACCATGCCAATGTATTTCGTGCAAAGGTGCAACATGATGAACATCGCAAGCTTATCTTGGAGAAGGCTAAAAACCTAAAAGACACTGGCTTCCATTCTGTGTACATTTCCCGTGATCTGACCTATGCCCAAGAACTGAACTTTTCAACCGTCGTAAGTCCCTAGGAGCCGAGCAAGGGGATGTTACATCACAGCCAAATACTGTGATATCGGAGGGGCAATGCCCCACCCATTCCTACCCAACTCCTATCAACAGCATGCCCACAGTCCCTCCAACCACTCAGGGAAACTAGGTACGCAGCCTGTCAATGTTCAATGCCAAGCTACAACAGTCTACCAGTTCTCAAATTTGTTCATCTTAATATCAATGGACTTTCCTCCAAGCTCAGTCTTCTCATGCATAGTGTTCAGTTATACCATTGGGATCTTATCTGTATCTCAGAGTCTCATTTGCTTGCATATCTTAAAAACTCTTATGTTGATATACCTGGATATACTCTCCACCGACATGATGCCTTAGGATCTGTAGCCAAGCATGGTGTTTGCTGTTATGTGAAAAAGGAGCTGTTGGTGAACAATGTGGCCTCTCCTATTCCAAATGTTCTCACCATCCACCTAGCCACTTTTGATGTTTATGTTTGCATTGTATACAGGGCCCCATCTAACTCTCCTGAGGGAAATGCAGCCTTGGCCAACTTCATTGCTGAGTTTTGCTTGGGTAGGGAAGTAATTCTGTTGGGAGATTTTAACTTGCCTACCATTGATTGGACTAAATGTGACCCAACAGCTCGAGGTTCCCCCACAGAGCGAATGTTCCTTGAGGTCTTCAGCAGTTCCCTGGGTCTCACTCAGTGGGTAACAGAGCCAACTTTTCCAAGGTCTGGAAACATTTTAGATTTGATCCTTACATCTGAAGCAGATCGAACCGGAAATGTAAATGTGTTGGATCCTTTACCTGGATGTGATCACTGCCCCACAACATTTGAATATATATTCTCTGGCCTGAACCACTTTTTGCCCAGAAACAACCCCAAAAAACCTTCAAAGGTCCTGGTTCAGAGGAAACTACGATGCAATATCCAGAAGATTGGCAGAGGTGGACTGGGAACTGGAATTTGTTTATCTTAATCCGAATCAATCATTCAATGTTTTCACAAGTTGTCTTGCCCAACTAGTACTGAGTTCATCCCTCTCAAAACCAATGATAGAAATGGGTCCAAGACTACCTTTGGGCTACAAGACCTCCTTAAGGGTTTTTTTTTCCCTTTTTTTTTGATTCATAGTCGTCAAGGATGCGTGGAAACTACAAAGCGTGAGAACACCGGCTTGTAAGACATGCCCCTGAGGGCCTCTACTACATACTTCTGTGTTCACTGGTCTGAATCGCCAACTCAGAACTTCTTCTGCTGTAGAGCCAGGCAGCATGACCAAAGGCCAAACTGATTGACACTTGCAAAGATAATCCTAAGCTTCTACACTTGCACATTAGGAGGAAAATAGGGCTGCCCATCAGTAGGTCCTCTCAAGCATAGCTCAGGTCAGCTAATAGACGATCCTCAGGTCCATGGCAGACAAAATTTGTAGAATCCTTTGGCCTCAGTTTTTCACGACAGGATGCTCTGCCCCAACCAGCACACATACCAAACGTTTTTGATGGCTGCGCTTAATGATGTCTCCTTTTCTCGGTTAACGATGTCCGCAAGGTTTTGTCCACTTAGATGGTAATTCTGCCTGTGGCCCAGATGGGAATTCACCCCCTTCTCCTCAAGGAAGTGTGCTGCCCAGTTGGCATACCCATTGCATCTGATCTTTTAGTAAAACACTTACAGTAGGTGATTTGCCAGATGCCATGGAAAAACTCTTTGGTCACCCCAATCTTAAAAAGGGACAAGGATATTCCCCTTAATATAGACGATTAGTGTTACCTCTGTTCCGTGGCAAATTGCAGGGAAAGGATAATTCTGCGAACATATTTCTGCCAACTTGGAAAACTCATTGTCTGTTGTCATACCTCATCAGTTGCTTTCGCCCCCTGGAAGGTCTACTCAAGACCAACTGTTGCTGACATATGAATTTGTTTCTAAGCAATTGGATGACGGCTTCACAACAGATGTCATTTTGTTTGACTTTAGTAAGGCTTTTGACGTTGTTGTTCATGGCAATCGCTCTATTGACAAGCTTAAATGTCTGGTATCCAGGGATCTTCTCCGTGAATCTCTGAGTTCCTTACTGGTTAAGATCCGGATGAATGTTGTATGTAGGGGCCTTACCAGCCCATCCCAGAGATGTGGTTATGGGTTCCCCAGGGCCTGTCTTGGGGTCCTATGACCTTTTCCTATCATTTATTAATAGCTTGTAGCAGCAGAACTACCTGTAAATACTAAGGTTTTTTTTATTTGCCGACAACGACCTGAAGATTACATGCAGTGTTGAACATCGCCAGAAATCGTCAACAAATCTCGACCATTCTGTCCAGCATGATATTGATTTTGTTATGTGTGCTTACAGCAACTTTCATGGGGCCTTAAGTAAATGTGAAAGAAATGCGCTGTCCTACGCTTTTTTCAGACATGCTGACCAAACTTTCCCCCAACTTACACATTTAAATGGTACAGCATTGCCAAATGTGACTTTGCTGTTGGACCTGGAGTCACAGTCGCATCCTCACTTAAGTTCCATAGTCAGTGCGGTCATTCAGTCATAAAAGCCAGCCAGACTTTCACAGAGCCTGCTGAAGCTCCACAGTTTGTCGTTCCAGGGAATTCATGATGGTTTATTTGACACACACATTCGGCCTATATGTTAAATTTACCTGTTCCTGTCTTTGGAGTACTGGTTATGCTGGTGACTAACGCCTGCTTTAGAAAATGATTTTTTTGCACGGCCGGACTTGGACCAAGCAATGAGGGTCTTTGGAAGCCTTAAGTTACGACTGAACGGACTACAAACTCTTCAACTTTAACCCATCCAAAGGAAGGCTGCTCAGAAGTGACCTAACCTTATACTGGAAAATTTGGAATGGTATTCCTGGCATCCCTCTGGAGATATTATTTCAGGTTGTCCTCAAGATACTCGTACCAGAGGCCATCGGCTCAAACTTTTCTGCCCTTCAGTAGACACAGAATGTAGAAACGTTTCTTCTCTGTGAGACATATTGCACATACTGAAATTCTCTTCCGGCAATTGCATGTGTGCCTTGTCATTCGTACCATTAAGTCATTATGTTTGTAACACATCAACGACATGCTGTATGCCTTTGTGAATAAGGAGTAGATATGTAATTTTCAGTCCAAATTATTGTATAGCATTCGATTATGTAACCGCTTTGTGTTACGATTAGTTTATGATGTGTTGCTCGTTTGATTTGTGTTCACTAATGACGAAACTGCTAGCTTTTATTTGAAGTTATCAAAGCCGTTGTTATTGAATGTTCTTTTGGGAGATGCACAATTCCAGTTCATGTCTTTAAATGGTTCAGATGTCCAAGCCCATCTTTAGCAGGACTGGCGCATCTTTTGTATTTGGGGTTCCTCATCTTTCCTCTGGCCCAATATCCTATCCAAAGTCCAAATTCTATCAATTTTTCTATGATGGGAACCCAACAGGTAAAGAGAAGCCAGGTAAGAGGGTTGAAAGCAGTGAGGGTGTGCCACACAAAGTTGATTTCTGAGCGAGGCGGATGACGTACAGGCAAAAAAGTGTTGAGCTAAACGGGACCGGAAAGTATTTCATGAGTGAACAGATTTTTTTATTTTATTTTTTAGTCCGAATGCTTGTAGGGCAGGCTTTTTCCTGAGGTCAGAACCCGCGCTAAGCAGAGTTGTTTGCGCTGATGGTCCTGACCTCACCACCGATCAAGCAATTCCGGTTGGCCTGCCAGAATTTAAGAGACGAAAGTTTTACGTGCCCGACATACTCTGGACACGGTCCGCCCCGCTCGCTGACATCACCTGGCCTGAGTGCGACCGCTGCCCACCGGCCGCAGGCCATCCCAGTCAGGAAGCAAAAGCGAGCGCCGGAGCGGACTCAAACCCAGGCCTGCCATACTGAGATAGGTCAGAAGACCAGCGCTCTCCCACTGAGCTGAGGGCGAGACCATGAACGAACATAGCCGGAGATGATATGAACATACTCCAAACTATTGTCAGATTGTGCATAAATTTGGTAAACTGGCCTGCTGTTGAATACTGCACCTGAATTTTGGAGCAAGCAATCAGCCTCTTGTGCTAACACTCCACCAAAAGTTTGGCACTATCAGCCTGTTATGCTTAAACATGCTGCACAAACAATTGGCACAATCAGCCAATTATTGCTGCACTGTGCAGAAAATACGGAATTTCTGTCCAGGTGTTGGCCTACCTTGGTAGAAAGGACACTTAGGTGAGTAAAACTAAAAAAACTTCAAACTTCAATCACATTTCAACCACCATACTTTTCAAGAAGCTATTGGACATTATTTAGCGCAAACAAGTACCATCTACTATTTGCTAATAGCATGAAAAGTCCAGTGTTACGACGTGTCCGTAGCTACGATTGATTAACCTACACATGCATATAAATATTTATATGGCAGTAGGCCAAATCATGATAGGCGGTAGCAGGCTATGGAAACAGAAACGTGAGAAAACCCAGACAGATCCACTCGTGGATGTAGTGTTGCAGCTGCAAAAGACATGGACAAATATTTAAATAATTTAAACACTTACAACGTGTCTGATTTAGAAGGTGATTTCTTTCAATATCGATTATTATCCTCTCCGTCAATCACACTTCTGCACCCATACCACACACGAGAAAAAAGACCAATGTCAACATGTGTTCTGCAAAAGTCTAATGCCTTATGCGCGCCAATATACATGTCTTAAAAATATGGCAGTAAAAATAAGAAAAAAGTCACGTTTTTATTAAAAGGGCATAGTGCCACCTTGTTTAGAGATTTCTAAAAAGCTCATCTGCTTAAACTAGTTGCATCAAAATTACGAGCTCAATTATAGTTTCATTTTATGAATAAGAAGATATGTTATATGGGAAACACATTCGTCTGTCCAAAAAACTAGTTGGCGAAAGAAAGAGTTTCTTTTGAGTGAAAATTATGGTAGCAATAATACTTTACGATACTGCATGTTGAGACAATCGTGGTGCAAGAAAACGCCTACAAATCTTTCTAACACGTTGTCCTCGGTTCTTTTGATTGGAATTCGCCGGCTCGGGACGTTTACTATTATTTAATCAGTCTGCATTCCTACATTTCTATTAAATAGTAAGTATTTCCGAAAAATACATATTGTTCCATGCATTTTTGTTTATTTCTTCATGTAACGGTTCATTGGTGACATCCGTTAAACAATGCTGATACCTGCCTCCTAAAATATACAAAATTTATGACTGTGCTAGGCTTACGTGAATGTCGATGTCGTTCTACTGGTTAGATTTACATGCAACTAGCTTGGCTGTACCATTTTTGTTCCATTTTTAGGATGACATATTTATATGATCCATGATATATCTGTCTCGCCATCTATTTTTTAAAGATGTTTTCGTAGAACTACTGGAGTATACAACTGAAACTCCAAACATGTTCTAACACTAGACTGGTAAAACTTCAATAACTCGCCTCCCTAGTTTCTTGAGGTTGAGTTAGTCAGCTGACAGTATATTTTATTTGCAAGTTAAAAATGTAATATGGCGTCATATGTATCCTTTACGTTTTGTCAACAAATTGGTCTGGGTTCGGGACGACCCCTGTTAAGTTCCACAGCGTAGTGAGTGAATTGTTCTAAGTGTGGGTCCCTGTGACCGTAAATGCTGTAAGGGTTAGGTCAGGTTTGATAATGTTATTACAATTGTTTCCTGCCATACCCAGGAAGCATAACATTTGGCCTGACCTAACCCTTACAGCAATTATGGTTGCAGGGACCCATGTTTAAAACGCTCTGCTTACTGCACCGCAGAACCTACTAGAGGGGTTGGCCGTCACCCCTCAGACTTCTAGACCATCTCATAGACAAAACTTATCAGATACATATGACGTCATAACACATTTTCACTCACCAATAAATTATACTGCCAGCTGACTAACTAAACCTCAAGAAACTGGGGAGGTGCATTGCTGAAGTTTTACCACTGATATGCTCAAGTACCAATACACCTCTAATGGCATGAAATGTATGACATTTTGATGCTGATGGGAATTTGAGCTTCACCCTAGTTATGTCAAATGTGACATTTTCCATGCTGTTATTGTGGTAAATCCCTTATGTACCAATACACTACCAGTACTGCAAAATCGCCTGATATAAAATATGGGCATGGTGATGTTCACAATGGTAGCCCAGCTTGATGTGGTTGTAGTTTTGCCAAATTATGAAAGTTTTCCATGAATCTTGAAGTCTGACTTGATACTAGCCAAGTTGTGGCAAGGATGAGTCGTGCTGTTCTGCAGCTTATATCTGGTTTGGAAATTAACTGCAGCTTTTACATAGCTTGCATGGTGTACATATAGAATTAACCAGTTTTGAAGGTGAAATTTGACTGATTTTCATAATGTTAAATCCAAGGACTAACTACCCAATAAACATGCAGACATCAGGCTGACGTCAGCCTGACGTCAGTTTTACGTCGGCGCGATGTCGGCCCAACGTTGACTGGACGTCCTATATGTCCGCCTATGCCGAGGTCCAGCCGACGTCGGGGCGACATCGGCATGCTGCTGCCGAGATACCGATATCTGCTGACGTCGGCCCGACATCGGCTGAACCTCGGCATAGGTGGACATATCCAGCGTGTACCCGACGTCGGGCCGACGTCGGGATGCCGACATGCCGACGTCGGCCCGACATCAAAATGTCTATTGGGTAGTAACTCATGTAGGTATTGTATTTGTCACCAACAACTATTAAGTACTGAACATGCATGTATTAACCCATGGCACATGATGTGCATCACATACAACTGCTGATGGTTTTAACAGTAAAATGAGTAATGAGCATGTCTATGAAAAGGTCCTATTTTTTATAATTGTGTATTTTTTCCCTTGTTAATTCATATTCACATTCCTAAATATCCAACTATAGCTTAACAGTATCAGGAATGCTTTTTTGAAGGGAATATATTAAAGTTACTAGTTGTGACAAAATAAATGCCTGGAAATAAGATGTACATGGATTATAATTATTTATCTGTATATTATGTGTGCGTTTTTTTAATGCTTTATAACATAGTTGAACCAGTCAACCATATCATGGCAGAAATTCCATTCTGTGTTTTGCAGCTGATGTGTAATGCTAATTATTATAGTTATTGTACCTATTGTATTTCCGGAAATTCCACTCATGCAAGTACCATGTGGCTTTTACATTTCCCGGTCAAAAATTTAAAAGCTGGGGGAAGGTCAGGCACACACTCAACACAAGCATAGCAAGTACAAACACGCACACACTCAACACAAGCATACAAAATACACACGTCATGCAGGCACACTATACACACCAAGTCGCTATGGTCAGTGGTTTGACATAGGCACATTTCACATGATACCTACATCACGAGACGTCACCTACCGGCGCGCCAGCGAGCAACGCCCGGCAAATGACGCCTCTACGAAGGTCCTTGAACCCGTACTTGGTGTCAGTTCCGTGACGTCACGAGGGGCAAGTGGTTGATCTCGGGCCCGCCCGCTGCCCGTATGAGCCGAAACGCCTTTTCCCCGGTCCCGATCTCGTACGAAATAAGGTGAAAGCCTGGTCGTACCTGTCGTGTACTGCCGACTTGGCGCCAATGTACACGAACAAACAATGTCGGCAGAAGCTCATCGTGGTTCTCCCGGTTCTTCAACACTTTAGATGGCCAGGCTCAGGGTGCAACTCCATCACTCAACCCCTCACGCAGTCGGCCAGCCCAAGCCTCTCCAACAGGTCAGACACGTGATCAAATTTCTTCCGCCAATGATAATGACCTTGGCTGGGATGTGAAGTTAATAATCATTGTTGTAAGCCTAGTTCCAAGTTTTCTTAGTTCCACTGCCGCGTTTAAAACGATACGGCAATATCCTGACCTGGGAGAGAACCAGGGCCACTTCTAGGGTCTTCATCCCGCGCGCCGCTCAGGCGCTGACCCCGCAGCGGGGCCGCCAAGGCCCGATCAGCCACACCGGAAACAGCGGTCTAAGAAATGGCCTGGCCGAACAGGAATCCCAGGGAGAGTGCTGTTACGAAGCGACAATCTAAATTCTTCCTCAGCGGGGTAGGGGCGCTCCAGCTCTGCTTTTTTACTTCCACAAATCAATTTGGCGAGATGCGCAAATTTGGCGCGCTACCAAACTTTAGCCATTAACTGAGTTTTTTAAGCGTCTGATTTTCAGACCGTTGGCGCGCGGAACCAGGACCTCCAGTGATGAAAGAGAGCTTTCCATCTGCCTAATGAGGTCAGAAAGGGCAGACTTTTTTCCCGAGACGAGCACCTGGGTGTCGTCGGCGTATTGTACGACCTTAGCCTCTTCAGCGAAAAAGGCTAAGGTTGTTAGAGAAAATGCAGTACAAGAGGGGTCCTAAGGCAGACCCCTGAAACACTCCCATCCTGTTAGGCAGCTTTCCCGAGATGTGCTTCCTTCCAGATGTGTCGGAGAAGCTGACACTCTGGGTGTGACCGCGAAGGAATGAAGAAAACCAAGAGGTGTCTACTCCGTATAGGTCAGTAATTTAGAGTGATCGATAACATCAAAACATTTGCTAAGGTCCAAGAGGCAGAGAGAGATTTCGCCGCTTGTCGGTGGCGGACAGGATGCTGTCGGAGACGGACAACAGCGCGGTTTCCGTCGAGTGTCGGGGACGGAAACCGTGCTGCGACGAGGAGAGGAGGTGGTTGTTTGATAGGTAGTCGAACAGCTGTCGTTGGACGACACGCTCTACAACTTTGGCTATTACAGGGACAATGGAAATGGGTCGGAAGTTGGAAGGGTCTGAGGGGCTTCCAGACTTCAGAATCGGGTGGACAAGGGAATGTTTCCAGGACGAAGGAACTTCGGCTAGGCTGAGGGATGAGTTTGACGATGTGAAGGATTATGTCTCCGACCGCGCCGAAGGCGCCTTGGGCACCTGATGCAGAAGCCCATCGGTCCAGAGGCCGAGGTACTCCGCGTGGGGAAGATCAGCCCACCACAACTCGCTTATCAGAAATCGGCGACAAGAGTGGGGCCACAGGGCGACCCACCCGTTGGGAGACCGGCAAGTGGCGATGCAGGCTCCGCGCCACCGACTGGGCCACCTACCCCAGCACAAACGCGGGCCGACGCTAACAAAGAAGCTGTTCATGTCATCGCTCTTGACACAGGGGACAGCCCGCTCACCCGACTTATTGCTGGCGACTACGCCTCGCATACTGCGCCACACGGAGGTCGCCCCCTGCTCGTCGGTCCTCCTCTGAATGTCGGACCGTGTGTCGCGCCGTATGGCAGACCGCACTGCTCTGTTTATCGAACGATACTCAGTGGACAGTCACGACCAAGCGTTCGAAGGGGCCCACCTACGGCCGCGCGCCATCGAGGTTACGGGTGAGCTTGCTCACGGAGGGCAATTCGGGTATGCGGATGGCAATTCCCTGAGAGGGAGCGTGGGCGCTCAAGGACAGTAAGAATGTTGCCATGAAAGTACTGCCACTGTCACGCTAACAGTTCTGAGGAGAAACACATCGGACCAGTCTGATAACTACGAATCCCTATGAAAGCTACGGAGTCACATTGCGCTTAAGAAGCGGGCCCCGAACTGGTAGCCTACTCGAGTGCGAGGAATTGTTCATGGAAAACGGATGAAGCGAGTGAGGACATAAAATCACCAAGAATTTGGTATCCACAAATGCATTCAGCGAAAAGGCAACAGTCACTACGAGTACAACATCTAAAAGCGAACCAGTCTGAAAAGTTGGGCCTGAGACGAGCTGATTGAGGCTGTACGATGACATGAACTCAAGTAATCTCTGTTTAGCGGGTGACGATTCGACAGAAAGTAAATTACAGGTAAGATCGCCGCAGATTAACAAAGCACTATTAGGGTATTTCACTATGACGTCTTGCACCTGGGCCTCCAAGTCACTAAAGTCAAGCATCGAGGCCGAGCAAGCCGCCTGGTCCGGGGCCGGTAAACTGCTATCATTTAGCTCTCCGCTGCGAGCAATAACCAAATGACCGCTGACCCACGACATGGACTATGTCTCAAGTTTCCAGGGACACAGATGCCAAAGCTTACTGTTCGGAATCGTGCGCGATGAAGAAATCTTCGATAACACCGAGATCGAAGGGGCCGGTCTCTCGCCAGAACGCCACTGTCCACCGTTAGCCGCGTCCGTCCGGTCTGTCCGCACGGCTGATATTGGTAGCCGGCACCACCAACGAGACGGCTCGGCTGTCGAAACGGTTTTTTAACTCCAAGGCTCGCCACAGCACGGTTAGGTCTAAGTTACTGCGGTGTTGAAGCTCCGTGGCCCAAGGCTCGAGAGTAGCTAAGGCTTTTCACAGAATGAATGTTTCAGCACACCAGCCGCAAGCCAGCCGCTTGCTGAGCTCGGCGGAGCTTGCCGCACTCGCGCCTCGCGCTGCGCGCCGTGGACCCCTGGCCGCGGCAAGCCGCGCCGCCGCCGGCCCGGCGGGCTGGGGCGGGCGCTGGGCCAGGCGCGGGCTTCTGATTCGCCGGCAGCCGCAGGCGGCGGTCGAGGTCGGTCGCTCGGGACACGTGCACCGGACGGTCAGAGGTCGGGTCTGCAACGACGGAGGGCGCACATGGGCCGCACCGGAGCGGTCTGGGGCGTCCAGGGCGCCGGGATGTGACGTCACGGATGAGACGTTGGTCTTGCACGTTGCCTTGCGATGATGCAGCTGCGTCACCGGCGGCGGCTGAGTTCCACGTTGGTTGGGGCAGAGCTGCCGGTGCGCAGGCCAGCGTCACCAGGCGCACCAGCACCAACCAGATCACGAGCCGGTCAATGTCACGGTGCATGGCGGCGCGAATCGGTCCAGTTGCGTCGAAAACTCGGGTTGGGTCACCGATTTGCAGCAGTCGTCCTGACACACAAACTCAAAGTCTCTAAGTAGAGCACACACTCCAGGGAGAGGGGACAAGGCCCAATGGAGGGAGCGGGCAGGAGCAGTCCCGGTCGCTCCGCACTCGGCAGCGCGCCCTGGCAGACTGTGTACTTAATCAACACTATAATGCACTCTATGTAACTTATTTACTTGCAATTTCAACTTGTTAATTGCATTTTGTTTGCATACATGACACACATATATATATTATTTGTAATATAAAATGCAACTTATTACAGTGCTGATTGCTGTTTTGTTTTCGTTTGCCTGNCCTTTAAAATCCTAGCACTGAGGCCATCGGGGCCGCAGGCCTTATGTGGGCTAAGCTCATGCAGGAGCTGCACCACACGGCCAGGTGGTACATCACAAGTACACAAGCCTGGGGCGTTAAGAACAGGAGCGCCCGGTAGTGCGTCGTCGGTAAACGGAACACTGATTATTTTTTTCTCTCGAGAAACAGGAGTTAAAATTATTAGCCATGGCCACTGCATACTACGCCATACTACGCCATCGCACTCCAAAACGGGAGGCACATGACCACTGGACTTATGGGTGGGGGGGGGGAAGGGAGCAAATGCAAAAGGCATTTTGAAGTGGATTCTTTCCATGCAACGTCCATAGGCGTAATGCTAAAATAAAAAAATGCTGGGAGGGGCAGTTGCTCCCCTGCACCCCCCCCCCCTGGCTCCTACGTCCTATGCAATGCATTTATGAAAAACTACCTTAATTTTAATATTTTCATCATCTTGAGCTGTGCGTGTGGTTACCTGAGGCTTAGCTTTAATTAGAGTCTGGTTCCATTATAAAAATGGCGTTTTTCACTAACTAAAAAAACAACAACACACACGCCGCTTCGCGGCGTCACATCGGTGGACGTCGTCATAACGAAACCATCGTCATTGTCTTCGGTTCGCCTTAACGCTGAATTGAATGAAAAACCCTTTTAGCCTTTTATTCTCTACAAGGCCTTGATTTCTGGGTTTTATCAGGCAAACCAGAAGAAAAATTGATTTGCGGCGCTAACTAACTAAATACCTACCTATTATACCATGGAAACCCACATTAAAGGGAGTGTGCCTACTCACATGGGTCATGTGAAATTTTTGACACTGGTATATATATATGTTTTTTTTTTTAATTTAGCCATTGGCAGCACAAAATTATCGATATTCGCCAGAGAGCTTTCGCTACTGGAATCATTGCCCTTTAAGAAAATAGTTCACCCTACAACTGGATTTTAAACTGCGATAGCAGTTTTGTAAGCCCCGTTGTGAAAAAAATCCAACTGCAAGTTTTCTTGGGCTGAAGGGCTCTCCAGAGAATATAATTTTGATTTTTTTGTCGAAAGGAATGTGGGCCAAAATATAGGAATGTCCAAGAATGTGGGCTTCTAACACACCTTGGGCAGCAGGCACTAATAACAGTAAACTTACGCGACTAACTTTTTGAATATATGAATGGCTGAAGTCCACGTTTGACTTGCGGGAGTTACGACAATATAGTTTGATAACAATTAATTAATGTACGTCCTTCTGTCCTTGAATCGGCGTGATTGTATTGGCATTTTTGACATTATTAAAAGAATGATGTATTACAACAATATACGTCAAATCGTGTTAGAAAAAAAGGTGATGCTATTTTCCTTTAAAATGACAGACCGCTAGCAGATATGTTAAGCGCTGGCCAATAGAAAACAAATCGTGCCGCGCTGATATGCAGCCTGCTGAACAGAGCCTCGAATAATAGGTATTCTTACATTGTTCCGTAATGGGGTTGTTTATTGTCTTTGGTGGCGACATTGTAAGGTAACTCTTCGTTACTACTCTGTTTATAGTGGCGATCGTTTATGAGTTTTGGACTTTTGAACAAAACAATGCAAAACAGAATATAAGTAAAATTAAACTAAGGGGCTCCAGAACGTATTTTATCGTAAGCCCAATGATTAAACCCAATTAGCTTCTTACTGTAAGAAAATATATTTGACATTCCAAAAGAAGTAGGCACACTCCCTTTAAAAAGATGCAAAGCTTAACACCTATTCCTTGGCGGGCGGCTAGAAGTTACGTTAACGTGCGGGGAGGGCAGAATTCTTCCCCAAGATGATCTTAAGAACCGTTCGGTCGATTTCGATGGGGCGGACGCCGTTCGATGCGCCGTCAAAATATATTTCTTCTTGGACACCATTTTTTTTAATGGGGGCCAGTGGGCAAAATATACGAAAATTTGGAGTGTGTTTTTTAAGGTCATTGCGACAATGTGTCTAGATCGATTTCCAAGCCCAAAACGTTTGTTGAGCTTCTAAAGCACTGGGCTTTCCCATATCAAAAGGAAAAGTACCAAAATAAAAAAATCATAGACGTATTCAGGGGATGACAAATGGGGGGAATTTTGGATAATAATATACGCTGTTCGTGATTGTTTGGGACGATATACAGTAAACGTCATGTCATCATGTCATGTATACAGTACATGTAAACGTCACATGTGGTCGTTTTTGCTGTAATTTGATAAATATAATATATTGCGCATAGGCGGATCCATGTAAACATCGTTGGGGCACCATGTGCGTAACGCCTTTTATCATCTTACTAATTTGTAGTCGGACGTAATTTGACGGTTGGTATCGCCTCCCATTTGATGTACCTGAGTGCCTCTGCCCAAACATATGTGTAATACAAGTATTTATGATATATATTTCAGTGACATCGTTCCTGACTCACTTTTTGCACCGCAAACTACGAAGGAAGTATGCGCCGCACAACCGCATTCGTAACTGCCTCCCGAAACCATAGGCCTGGCACCGCCTCTGCTGAACAATTTTTCCCAAAAATTTTGACACAAGACGCGTAATTCAAAGTTAGGAAATGCAAAAAGTTTCAAGACGGTTTAGCCCTAGCAGTTCAGAAGCGACAAGCGAAAAACTACCGGGAGGGGCAGAATCTGCCCCCCGCAAGGAATGGGGTTAAATACTAGTGGTGTCAATCGGTTAACAACATTTTGGTTACCGAAAAAATTGTGTGGCCGATTTTGTAATCGGTCGGTCAGGCTTATAATTTTTGGACACATTTCGGTCAGCTTAATCTTAAGCAATTCACCTTTTTGTCACATTTTTAATGCATTCTTATTTCTATCCAGCAAATTGATGCACAATTTGCTCGAAATTCATTTAGTCAATGTAATTGTCTTTGGTCTTGTTTGCGGCATCCACTATTTTGCTTTCCAAATGTATTTAGTTTTTCACATGGTTTTAACTGTACGATTGCGTTTTAATGAATTATGATGTTACACCAAACCTTATTTTGCCAGTGTGTAAAATAAATATTATTATTTCGAAAAATCGGTTCAAATCTTTGGACATATTTGGCCTCAACCAAAATCGGTCAATATTTGGTCAACCAAAATGCCTCCTGTTTGGTATTGGATTGTTTTTTGTCAGGAAATTTTGGGAAAATGACATCACTATTAAATACACGCTAACAAATGGCTATACATTTTTCGTCATTTCAGCCGATCCCGTCAATAATTATCGGTGACTCCCCTACGAGTTGGCATGAGATCACCGTTATTATTACTTATGTGTGTATATGCTACGAATATCGCGTTTTGTGTGTTTTTAAACGTTTTTTCCCAAAAAGATGTTTTTTTACCGATTTTTTTTCTCTCTCCGAAAATGGTGTTTTTTCCCCAAAAGGAGATTTTTTAAAATCTTTAATGACAAAATGAGGTGACCAGCCCAAATTCGCGGCGAAAAATAGGGTCACTTTTTTGCCACAAAAAGTTGCCCCCCCCCCCAACCGAGCGGCTGTATCCGCCCCTGCCTGCAGCCGACATAGGCTCAATTGGCCAAGCCATTAGATGATTGGCTAGGTTCCAATGCAAAGAAAAAACCGCGTATGCTAATCGCCTGAAAAAACGTGATAAACGTGGGTCTCCCTAGAAACGTGACGTCAGTTATGACCATGATTTTGGGCGCATCGACATTTGTGGCGCGTTGTGCATGGCCTTTTAACATTAGCCAAGGAGTGAGATATTTGCCCCTTCGCTGTCAAATTACGAGTAACTGAGGAGCAAAATGTTATTTAAATATGTTAGAGACCTTGATTTTTTTTTACCTCTTGTATCATGTAAATCGGCTGAATAGAATGATATATATATATATATATTTTTATATATATAATATAATAAATATATAATATTTACATATATATATATATATATCTATATATAATATCATATAGAATATATAATATATATATTATATAGTCTGTCAAAAAATAAAAGGTTTGTTATTGATTGGTATAGGGCAAGGGATCGGCATCCAAGTGACGTCGCCACCCCCGAGTCGGATTCGGCCAAATTGCTGGATGACTCCTTGCAACGACTTGCATTGTTTTAAGTCGACTCAAGTCTGACTCAACAGCTGAAGAACTAACTCAACTCTTGAGTCAAGTGCTGTTAACAACACAAATAATCGACTTGACTCTTGACTCAAGAGCTGTTTATGAAAAATGAATCGACTCGACTTTTGACTCAAGTGCAGTTTTGACAAAGTGATTCGACTCGACTCAAAACTACATTTCAGTCGACTCAATTTGACTCATCACAAGTTTAATTGTTACTTGATGGATCGGGTGTCAGATTAATCGCATTCTATCTAGTGTAAGTTGGTTTGCTCAGGTGAAGAGGCCCAATGCCCCCTTAGCTATGTCCCTGTTGCATTTGGCTCACATTTGTTTTAGTCGACTCAAGTCTGACTCACAACCAGACATGTGCATGGATCTGAAAGTAGGATCTATGATCCCAGAGGATCTCTCGACAAAACGGCAATGTGGATCTTGATCCCACGGATCCCACGACAAAATTACAATATGGATCTTTCTTCCCAGTGGATCTTTCGATTAAATTTTGCAACGGATCTTGGATCCCACAGGACACCATTATAAACAAGAAAGTGGATCAATGATACCCAACGGATCTCGGTCCGACAGATCCACTGCATATTATCCATAATAAGTATTTATTGGACAGAATGTAAATAAAAGGCATGCACCCGATGCTTAGTGCATTAACAAACGAATGAAAAGTACTGACAATTACTTTTAAAATTTGTTCCGAAAATATACATATGTATAATGGCGGATCTGGGATCCCAGTGGATCCCAATGCAAAATGGTGCCTGCGATCTCGGATCCAGGCGTATGTATTGACAATCGACACATATTGAAGACGGATCTATGATCCCAGTGGATCCATCGACAATTTGTGAATGGATCTATGATCCAGCGGACCGGGATCCGATCCCACAGTCAGATCCCGAGATCCGTTTTTGGGATCCGAGCACATGTCTGCTCACAACCGAAGAACTGACTCAACTCTTGACTCAAGTACTGTTTCAAACAGATTGAATCGACTCGACTCTTGACTCAAGTCCCGCTTTTAAAAATTGAGTTGAGTCAACTCATGACTCATCCAAAAATGTCTGACTTATGAGTCGATTCATGACTCAACTCGTGAGTCGGTTACAATTCTGGTCTCTACCTTCCTATAGGGCCTGACTAGAGACTAGAGAGTATGTATATAGATTTGATAAAATTAATAATGTACCTCCTTCTGTCCTGATTCGGCGCGATGCATAGCTATTTTTGACAATATGAAAAGAAGTTGTATTTCAAAATATAATCAAATTGTGTTTGGAAGAAAAAAATCCAATATGAACTATTTCCTTCAATCCTATCAAAATGGTAACCTGCTAAACCTGGTTAGGTTTGAGGCGCCACGGAAACAGACCCATAGGGCCTGTTCCCGTGGCGCCTCTAGCTGCCTCTAACCTCTTCTAAGATGCTCCAACTGTGCCAGCTCTGTGTTAAAGAATACAACTGGAGCAAGATGGAGCAACTTAGAGGAGGTAGAGGTGCGACGAGAACAGGCCCATATGTGTGGGGACAGGGGCTGGGGCCGGCCCATGTGCCCCACTTTGTAGTAAACATTTTTGCTAAAATATAATATTGGACAATTTAGACAAAATGTAGGCACATTAAATGAAGCCAAAACCTGCAAAGCAATATTTCAAATCGGGATTGTCTTAATTCCGGTAGCGCTAAGCTTCCTGCCACCTGTTGTAGTAGCTAGAGGACCCCCCCCCCCCAGGTACCTACCAGTCTTATGAAAGAGACTGGTCATGTCGTAGCCAAATTTTGTTGGAAAAGGGGCATCGGGTCATGCCTCCTGCGGCCCGCCATCGAAACATTTTAAATCGGCCGAAAATAGACACATTTCCAGATTTTTTCCGTAAATGTATCATGGTGGATATTTTCTTCAAACTTCCACATTTTGTTATTTGTTTTGCTTCCTGTAACTATGGGGACTCGAGATGCATGGTTTTTATCGATGTGCGATGTGTGGTGCAGACCAGTGACCACCGACACTTCTCCGTGTTTATAGCATTTTGGAGAACCTTATTGTGCTTGTCGATTCAAGGTTGTCATTTCATCTGTTTCAGCATTATCGTTGACTTCCAAGGCTCACTCTTCACTGAAACAGGACCAGGGCAGGCCACCCTGCTGCATGCTGGCCTCTGAAAAGCCAGAAATTGAAAACGACTGCTTTGCTGACTAAGCAATGGTGCCTGTCGGTATTGTACGAACTGGTGGAGTACCAAGACTATGCCGGCGAGCGCTGAGGCTCGCTTCGCGTCCGGTCTCCACCTCCGTTGACCAGGGTGACCAGCAGCTGACCCCCACTGAAGCGTCTCCTCCTGCAGTTGACACGAATGTTTCCGGTCTGAGGGAATGGCACCACCGTAAGTACCACGGGAAGTATCCCGTTATCAACGAAGAAACCAGACATCTCTCCAGTCTGCGGTTGCAGAGGAAGATTTGGGGCCAGTACGGAACAAAGACGGGAATCAACCCAGCCATCGGATGGCCGGTCAAGGCAGAATGGGAGGACAAGATGGAGTATGAGGCTCTAGCTAGTCCAGATACTCTGCAAGACATAGTTCGCAAGTACACCGAAGAGAAAAGGGCGAAAGAGGACGCGGTCCAAAAAAGGATGGACGCCATCGATGCAAAGATGGTCAATCTGGTGAAGTGGAAGAAGGAAATTATAGAAAAGAAACGCAAGAAGGAAAGGGAAGTAAATGCAGCGAAGGAGAAACATGACCAGCTAATCGAAGAGGTGAAAGAGTATCTTGGATTTAAGGTAGATTCTAAGGACCCACGCTTCAAAGAAATTTTGGAGCAGAAGGAGCTCGAAGAAAAGAAACGCGCTAAGGAAGCCAAGAAAAAGGAGAAGCAAGCGAAGGCTCTCGCCAAAATGCGGCAAATGACCGATGAAATGCTGCTCAAGGAAAAGCCCGCGGACGGAGCGTAGCAGTTGTTATTTGTGAATGTGTGTGCCACCATTGCAACGTGAATGTTTCGCTAGTAATACACTCTTGATGGAAAATTGTATTGTTTTTAGCGATAGGGCCTCACAAACGAGATAGTGCACACTCATTTAGTGAATAAACAGCCTTACTTACTACATGAACTGTGGGCTGCGGGGATCAGAAGTGAGAGTTGGGGTCTATCGGGGTTGGCTCTGCAGTCCTGACCCGGGGCCGTTGAAACTGGGGGGGTGACAGCACTGCACATGCCAAAGACGAGTACTGTCGCAATCAGAGACAGACGACCTTACTGCCGTGATACGTGGCTATCAAGAATCGATGTCTTATCCGCAGACCCGATCCAGCGCTGCTTCGAGACGGAGACTGGGTAGGACTAGCAGGTCGAGTTCGAAACCCCGGCCAGGTCAGATGATATTCAAAACCGATGAAACTGGAAGGTTATGTTCAATACTAAGTGAAACAAAGGGGTGAAACATATCTTTCCACAACAACAATCCATAACTTAAATTCAGCACTTAGATCAGTGTCGTATTTAGGGGGAACTGCGTCATCCCCCTCTGGTTGCCAAAAGGCGTCTTCATTGCACCTGCGCTCTTATCAGCGGAGAAGCGCTGAGGCGCCTTCGAGCTGAATGTGAGGCGTGCTCCGATACACCTAAAGGCGCCCTCACCTCTAAAGGCGCCCTCTCACATACCTCCAAAGACGCCCTACCACATATCTAAGAGACCTCCCAAATACCTCCAGAGGCGCCCTCCGATACACTTCTGAAGGCTCCGAAGGCGACCTCTGAAAACACTTTCCCACATACCATCAAAGACACCCTTTGATACACTTTCGAAGGCGCCCTCAACCATGCCTCCAAAGGCGCCCTGAAACATACTTCCCAGTACATAGCTCCAAAGGCGACCTCCAATACACCTCTGGAAACGCTTTCCCACATGCCTTCAAAGGCGCCCTTTGATACACTTCTGAAGGCGCCCTCAAACATACCTCCAAAGGCGCCCTCGCATAAAACTTTCAAGCTGGTGCCCTCCGATACAATTCTGAAGGCGCCAGCTTCTACATACCTCCAAAGGCTCCCACCGATGCACCTTTGAAGACGCCCTCGGCCGACATACCTACCCTACGCGGCTCCAAATGTGCCCTTTCATACATCTCTGACGGCGCCCTCCCGGATACCTCCAAAGGCAACATCCAGTACACCACTGAAAACGCTTTCTAACATGCCTTCAAAGGTGCCCTTTGATGTATACTTATGAAGGCGCCCAAGGGCGGATCCAGGGGGCCAAAGGGGCCATGTCCCCCCCCCCAAACCACCCAAAATCGGCGCAAATTTGACACATTTCCTGAGTTTGTCGTAAAAATAAGCAACTTTTACTAGAGAAAGTTTGTTTTAAATCAAAGTTATTGAACATAAGCAAAGCGAAATCCGAGAGTTTCGAATTATGCGATAATTTTTGGGATTTCCCCCCCCCCCAACTGTCAAAATCACACTTTCTGGATCCGCCTATGAAGGCGCCCTCAAGCATACCTCCAAAGGCGCCCTCCGAAATGCACACCTCTGAAGGCAGTAGGCACCCTCCCACTTATACCTCCAAAGGTGTCCACCGATACGATACATCTCTGAAGGCGGCAGGCGCCCTCCCACAAAGTTCAAAAGCACACTCAGATACATATCTCCGAGGCCCGAAGACTCCCTCCCTAGTCCCTACATACTTCCAAAGGCGTCCCTCCCTGAATGTGAGGCGGTGGGCGCCGGGTGCCTCTGGTCTCATAGAGGGCGCCTCTGGAGTCTGGAGCTATTTGGGAGGGCGCCTGCAGTATCGGAGGACGCCTTTGGAGGCGTATGGGAAGCACAAGCGGAACTTTATGAAATCGCTCGGGGGCCTAATGTTAATTTTATATATTTTAACTCAGTTCTTACCATGTAGCACCATAGACCTAATGTTAAAAAAATGAAATAATTTGAGGGGGCTCGGGCCCTCCCCAAGAGATATAAAGTTTCACCCATGATGGGAAGCCTCATTCGAAGTGTGTCGGAGGGCGCCTTTGAAGGTATGTGGGGCTGGGAGGCCCGGGAGGGCACTTTCTGTGTAAATGAAGGCGCAGTTGGAGGTATGTGGTAGCAAGATTATTTTACTAATATGTGGGAGGGCTATTTCGTTAATTTACCCCCCCGCTCAACACCTTTCGCTGACGGTGCCCACTGGCCACATGTGGGGGTTTGACGCTCTCTTGAGGGTTTGCGCCCCCTCCTTGACGGATTTATACGCTTCCCCCATTAGAGCGATAATTTGGTTACATCATGCTTATATAGATTCGGCAGAAACTGCGCGTCTGTGACAAAATATGTTGACCAAAGTCACTGTGTGAGGCACGGGGCACGGATTCTCTCCATAACGTGCGCTGTTTTCCGTACCTATATGCTATTAGGATTAATTTTCTGTTTTCCCAGTACAGTATAGCTTCATTTGCACTTCATTGTCCGCATTGACAAATGATAATGTCTGTCATGTATAGGTTTTCCCACATTGTCAGACGATTGCCTAACAGGCAAATAAGTGCTTCATTAGCTCATACATTTTCTTCAAGCTCAACTTTTCAGAAAGAAAAACTAGAAAAGGTTTGTGTTAATGTATTGATGTACCTTGACCTTCATCTATTTGTTACAGTGGCATTGTGACAAATCTTTCACAATTTGCATAATTTGAATTACCCTGGGTTGAGGTTGAATGCTTGTTTCACACTCCTCCCTCAGTTGCAAATTGCAATGATATTGACATGATCTTGCATGTGATGTGACTGCTATATTTTCTGGCATGTCAATTTCTGCTTAGTTTCTGGTTAAATTCATTCAAGTTGTGTTAGCATGTCAATTAATAACTATATATCAAACAGCTTACAAGTAGTCATAGTGGGCAGATTATGGACTGCATTTGATGGTGAGTCTGTGAGGTATTCCCTATTGCTATAGTAATGTAAATATTGCTGAGGGAAGTGTATTGTCATGTATGTAATTATATCATTGGATGTTCATTGGGTTATACAGCTCTATGGTACCATGACTGGAATTTGCTTATCTTAATCCAAATCAATCATTTAATGTTTTCACAAGTTGTCTTGCCCAACTAGTTCATGAGTTCATCCCTCTCAAACCAAGTGATAGAAATGGGTCCAGACTACCTTGGGCTACAAGACCTCCTAGGTCTCTGATTCAAGTCTCAGGATGCTTGGAGAACCTACAAAAAGCAGTGAACGACAACAACAACAATAACAACCAATATTATTTACAATGACGATGATGAGGTCATTGTTCCAGGTTGATGGGCAAAAGCTTTATGCTTAATTCTAGGCACCACCCACCTGGTAAAGTACAAGAAGAAAAAGGTGGTTCAGTTAACACGACCACGTTGGAGGAGGAGGGTCAGTTTACAATTCAAAAGAGGGATGGGCCGGTGCAGATCCATGGATTAGACATTTATGAAAGCCTTGAGGTACTCTCTGGGAATTTTTGGAAAGCAGCGGAGATCAGTGGTGCAGTGTGTTTTGTTGTGTTTTGGCCAAAGAGAAGTGTGTTGATTTTTGTTGTGTCTGGGAAGCCTTGAAAGTCAGTGCATAGTTGTGCAGAAATTTGTCTTGAAAGGTTGATTCTCGTTGTGGTGAATAGTGGACAGTAGAGAAGGAAGTGAGTTGTGTTTTCTTGGTTGTGACCGCAGGCACATTCAGGGGTTGTGACTTTCTGTATGGA